>VJMH01005704.1:0-44094 GCA_009835185.1 Aphanomyces stellatus | reverse complement strand
CACGTTCTTGTTGGCTCGTTTGTGACAGCTGAAAGTTGTTTGTGGATCGACCCCTTTCCAACGGCAGGGGCATTTAGCGTCTACCACGTCTTGCAAGTTGTGCAAACAACAATATGGAGTTGGGTGAAATTTGCTTATCGTTTGCTTCTGTCGGGATTCATTTTTGTTGAAATTTGGCGACTATATTTCCGGCACTACGGGCTTCTCTTATCGAATTTGAAGGTCTACGGTCTGCAAGGGGTCGAAAGTGGATCTGCCCTGTACGATATTCAAGTGGGAGATCCAACGTGGATGATTTTGAGCCACCCATTTATTTGTGTGGTCATGACAATGGATATTATATGCAACACGTCTTATACGGTTGTAGCATTATTCCGCGTATGCCAACTCCAAGACCTGTGGCAGTTTGTCCTTGGCTCCTTTTGCGGCTCCAATTTCGTATGAAAACGTCATGTCAAACATACTCTCCCTCATCTATTCGTAGGTGTGGGCATCGTACGCGGCGATGCGATTTTCGACAGTTGCGATTAAACGTTTTCGATGGGAGGCGCATTTTGAACCTTTGGATGCTAGCATGATGACACTAACCTCTGCATTTTATGCTGGGCCAATGTTGTTTATGATATCCCATACACCGCTTGTCATGGTGTTTCAGTTTCTGGTTCAAGTGCTCCCGACAAAGAAAATGGAAGCAATTGAAGTGAGCGTAGGTATGCAAATGAACTAGAACGCAATTCTTCCCTCCATTTCACCACCACAATAGGGATGTCTACGTTCTTACTCATGTTTGCCTCGGTGCCCTTTCTTCAGGCAGCGGTGGCTCGGACTATTTTCAAAAGCCAGCAGCGCAGTATGTTTGCCACGAGGAGAAAATATACTCATAACCAATGTTTTTGCCCTTAGAACACAGAAAAACTATTCCAGCGACCCGATTTGATACGATTCGTTACAACGACTGGAAATATCTATTTTTTCACGTTTGGTTCGATCCGGCACTTCAAGCTGCATCGAAATTCGGTGGCACGTTGTACCAACTCTTTGACCAAGAGCCGCAGTATCGAAAATTTCCTCTCTTCAGTTCCCGTGGTTCCGACTGCTTTGTACGTCAAGTGGATATCCAAAACGGCCGCATTGTGGGTCAATACCGACTGAGTTTGCTGCATGGATTGGATTTTCATGCCAAGGACTCGAGTCTGCGCATTGCAACGTGCACAGACCCTCACTTGGCCAAAGCCATTTGCGTATGCGATGGGAATGTATGCAACGACGTCGAATCACTGAACAACCACAAGTTCGTCCTGCACTCTGGTGCCTGCAATTGCTGTTGGTTACTCTAACGTCGACCTTTGTCGATGTTGGCTTTTGTGGTTGCCGTGCGTTTTACGATTGGCAAAATTCTCGACTACTTGAGGGTGCGACTGGTTTGTTGCCTACGCAATTTTTGAATCCCATACGTTTTCAAATACGTACTAGTATACCTTTTCAGTAGATTTGGCAGACCAAGGCACGAAAAAATATAGTACCAATTATTGAATACGTCGCTCAGCGTTTGTTTTTCGAAGAAGATATATGTGTGTCGGCCAATCGGAAGAAAATACACTCTTTTCTGGGTAGATCTCGGACCACCTGACAAAATACGGTACATTTCACTACGACGACTGGAAACACAGACAGACTGCTCCTATTTGTTCTTTCGCTCGACACAAATCTCCCGTTGTCGGTAAAAGCTGGTGGCACGTTCTGTCCATTTTTTGCACTGCAAAATATCGTCATGGAATCCGCTTGAATTCTCTACCATACTCACCAAGTGTCACGTCTTTACGGAGCAGCTCTTCCAACATCCATGCAATGACGACAAAAAGTTTCGATAACATTCTGCATACTCAACTAATTTTTCATTGTATCCTAGCTTTCGTGGACCCCACATTGGCTAGTCGATGCATTGGATGGCGTGATTTTTGTTGACGTGGCGAACAAATCTCGAGTGTACGAGGGGCTAGTTTTCATATATTTTACAATCTTTTTACTAATCTACGTTTGGAAATTTAAATTTCAACGTTTTTGGCGAATAGGTGGAAAGTAAACATAATCCATATATACTTTCGGTCTCTAATCTTTACTTGCAATCTATTGACTCTCTCGAATCAGCATCGACAAACCATTTGTAATTTCGAACCAAAAGGCATTTTTACCACATTTCAACCAAAAGGCATTTTTACGGAATGTCCCTGTCATTAAATACTAGTATGTTCATTTCTCCCCCACCAAAAAAATATTGCAGAAGTTCGACCTTGGGCAAATTAAATTCAATTGAACGATTGGTCACCGATTCCATACAACTGCGTGCGTATTTTCATGGCATTTATGGAATAGTTACATGCCATCTCAAAATATCATCCACGTCAAAACACCGATGACAAAGCTTAAGACTATTTTATGTATAAAACACATACCAACTGACGAAATAAGGTCATTTCACCAAGACGACTGGACTCCTCATTTTTTTCTCTCTCGTTGTCAGTAAAAGCTGGTGATCACTTTTTGACCAAACACAGAAATTTATCGTCATGGAATCCGCATGAGTTTTCTTTCATGCACACCAAGTTGCACGATTTTGAGGAATCTGCCTCGCCAACATGCATTCCATTGGGATTCGGTCTCGTCGGTTTCAGTCGAAAGTTGGTGCGGGGTACACTTGAATCATAATCTTGGACCTGCAATTTCCCAGGACCCGCCAACTACCACTGTGCAGAAATATTTTAATTCAATAACTCGCCAACACATTCCCATTGGATGAAAAGATAGCCAATGACAGCGTTGCCTGGGGTGCTGGTGGAGTTGGGGTTGTTGGGAGATCGGGGTTGGTCGGGTTGGTTGATGACACTTCGGATTGAAAGACCCCCGTCCTTGATCTTCTTCACACCCATTTTCATCCAATGGGAATGTGTTGGCGAGTCATTGAATTAAAATATTTCTGCACAGTGGTAGTTGGCGGTTCCTGTGGATCCTGCGATTTACCCTCATAATCTAATCTCCCAACCAATCATTTCAACGGAAGTTCATATTTTTGACCAATTGGAGAAGGGAGCTGTGTCCTCCCTTGTCAGGTATCGATTTGGAATGGAACTGGAATTAATTGAGGTGAATTGATTGGTTGAAACTGACCAATCATATCAGGGACTAGTTTAGCTTGAAATCACACCAAACCCCAAAATATAGAAGCAAATGTGCAATATTCCTTTGATTTTCTTTCATTATTTCACGAGCAAGACGAAGACAAACATTTGCATTTTTGTATCGCCATGCCGAACAGGTCGTGGTGGGCGAATCCTGTGCTGCGGCAAGTCCTTCTTGGAACGTACTCCGACACGAGTCCCCTCGCGTATCTCCGCGGCCATTCCGACATTCTCCGCGCCATCTTTCTACGCCTCTTTGATGCCTGGCGCGCCCACATCGTCCTGGAACTGCGCGGGTACGTCCGCCCTCAATGGATCCGCCGAGTCTTCCACGAGATGCCGGATGATGAGCCAGGACCATGCTTTGTTGACTTTCCGCCACCGTTGATGCACGTCGTGGACGGTCGCGAAGAACCCCTTCCGTTCCATGTGAACATGATGCCCTTCATCATGGGAGATATCGAGACTCTGCCAGAATCCTGTCGGCGGTATTTTCCCATCGTCCGAGAATGCTTGCGACGCCTCTACTCCCGCGAAGACTCAGAGGTTGGATATCTCACGATCCACGAAGGCGTGGTGCCTGCAGGGACGTCGCAGCGTCGCGGTGGATTGCATGTTGAAATCAGCGGCGGCCACGGGTACCATGAACGTCTTGAGGATACACACTGGGGCGGTGGCCACGCAGTCGAGCATCAGCTTATGGGTGGCATCTTCATGGCGTCTACGGTGGCCAATTCGTGCGGCGTCTGGAACGTCTTTGTCGAAGATTCCCGCGACATCATGGGGCCTCTTGGAGACATGGAGCACTTCCGCGACGTCCTCGATGAGACAGCACATGGGTATCTAGAGCTCGAAGCGAACGAACTCATTTGGATGACGGATGAAACGCCGCACGAGTCGTTGCCGCTGCCGACGGCCCAGTTCCGGCAGTACTTCCGCCTCGTCACGAGTAATGTTTCTCATTGGTACGCCGACCACTCGACGCCAAATCCCCTGGGCACGCAACCCACGGCCAGCATCATCCACGGCCCCAAGTTCGCCGTCGACGCCGCGCTCTCGCCTGCCGCGCAGTTGTAATTATGACGTGAGATCTCATGGGCTAAAACTGAATACCTTATTGCGATGCCACATTGAACCGTTTCTTGGATGGATCGACCTAGTACGCCCCCATGCACATAGTGTGTGCTCCAACACGACCCTCGATGCACGGAAGGACCTCGTGATGAGCAGGCGTTCGTATGACCCTTTCAACACTGTCATTATCATTTTTGATACTTATTGAGTCTTGGAAAACCATTCTAGTATACTAGTTTCTCATAAAAATATTTCTGTATGCATATCTTCATGGCGTCCACGGTGGCCAATTCGTGCGGTGTCTGGAACGTCCTGGTCGAAGATTCCCGCGACATCATGGGGCCTCTTGGAGACATGGAGCACTTCCGCGACGTCCTCGACGAGACAGCACATGGGTATCTAGAGCTCGAAGCGAACGAACTCATTTGGATGACGGATGAAACGCTGCACGAGTCGTTGCCGCTGCCGACGGCCCAGTTCCGGCAGGATTTTCGCTTCATCGCAAGCGAGGTGTCTCTTTGGTACGCCGACCACTCGACGCCAAATCCCCTGGGCACGCAACCCACAGCCAGCATCATCTATGGCCCTATCACGCTCGCCGGCAATGCTGTGCACCCGCCCGCCGCGCGAATTTGACATTCAAAAGTGGATCTTTTCTGTGATAGAAAAATGAACAACTTGGAGTGTTTAAATTTGAAATGTGATGCACGTCGCTCGATGCTATTTTTATTCTGTCCGTTGAAATATATAAAAATCCAGTGTTCCCGCCAAATGTGCGCGATGTTCCCCAGCGTGCCACGTTTTGGAGTACGTTGATTGGCTGAAATGATAAATTTAACGTGCTTTCATTGGCTGAAATAATTCACTTGAAACGACTGCAGTGGTTTCGCCGACTGTTGCAGTTCCGGCGGTTCGAGGGTCCAGGCGCAAGTCGGAGCAACATGGAGGGAGCCGAGAGCATCTTCGCGGCGGCGCGATCGAACGACTTGACAACGGTGCAGCACCTCCTCGATGTACACCTCATGCTTCTTCCCCCTTCCTCCTGACGTTCCGTTCTTGACTAGGACATGACATCCAGCGGCGTGGATGTGAACCGTTTGGTGGACGAAGCGACCCATAACACCCTCATGCACATTGCTTGCTCCAACGGAAACCTCAACGCATGCAAGTACCTCTTCATGAACGGCATGTACTTGAACGAACCCAACAAACGAGTACGATCGACGACATCTGTCCTTTCCTCTCATCCTGTTGATTCCCAGGGACACACACCGCTGTACTATGCTGCCGACTGCGGGAATCTCTCCCTTGTCAAGTGGATGGTCTCGAACGGCGCCGACATCGACACGGACTACAGCCGCAAGGCATCATCATCGACTGCTTCTGCCGACGGCGACCGGCGCTACGACCAAGCGTTCACGCCGCTCCAAGTAGCATGCGTCAAGGGCCACGTCGACATTGTCGATTTTCTCGTCGAATGCAACGCCGACTTGGGCGGGTGTTCTCTCCACGGAGTCACGGCGCTCCATTTTGCGTGCCACCAGGTCGGTCGGTCGTCACGGAATATCCCGTCGTCTTTCGTTGACGCCGCCACAACAGGGGCAAAAAGCAATCGCCAAAGTCCTCTTGGAAGCCGGCGCCGACATGCACGCGGCCGACAGCGTCGGTGTGTCGGCCATGGACTTGGCGTCGGGCGGGACGCAATCGTTCCTCACGGCCTACGACCAACATGGGACATACGACGACGAGGGCGACGAGACGAATGACGTTGAATCCCCGCCCGCCGGCAACGACGACAGCGACGCAACTGCCGCCGCCGACGGCCCCGACGTCTGCCGTCTCGTGCCCGACTCGATCGGCAAAGCGTTTGGTGCGTCAGTCGCGCGCGCGTTGGCAAGCGCCGAGTGGAAGAGCCGACACCAAGCCGTCGGCGAAGTCACGTTGTGCATGCAACAGACAAACAGCGCCAAACATTTTGACGCCGCCTGCGCCGTCCTCGTCGTTGCCGCACGGGACTCGGTCGCACAGGTCTTCTCCGCGTCCATGCCGCTGCTCAAAGCCGCGTTCAACGCCGTCTTGCCGACGCCGGCGTTCCACACGGCCGCGTTCCACGCCACGCACGGCGCGATCGCTGAGATCCTCGACCTCCTCCTCGTCCGCGCGGCCGGTGCGCACGAGCGCGAGGCGTCCGAAGCCGTCACGTCGCTCCTCTTCCTCGCGTGCAAGAGCGTGCATGCGACGCAGCGCATGGTCGCGACCATCCACGAGCACATGGACCGCGCGCCGACCGCGTGGCGTCAGCAGCTCGTCTACATCCGCCTCCTCACGGCCATCGCGTCGCAGTACCGGTTCGCGCCCGAGAGCGGCCTCGCTTTTGAGGACGCGATGCGCGTGAGCGCGAATTCGCTCGACCATTCGAGCGTCAAGGTCCGGTCGGCGTCGGTCGATCTCTTGGTGCAGTCGATATTGCTCACGAGCGAGGCATCGGGTACGACGACACAACCATCGCCGTCATCGGGTTGTGACGATCCCACGACGCGTCTAGGGTTGACGGGCTCGGCCGACGAAATCAGCGACCACGTGCTCGCGTTTGCCGATTCGCTCGTGCACACACACATGGGCACGCTCAAGCCAACGCTCGTGGCCAACATCCACAAGGGACTCAAGACCGCCCTCGGCAACAGCAAGCGCCTCGGCGACACACGGGCCACCCCAAGCAAATCCGACCACCAACACCAAACTGCCAAGCTCAAAGTGCCCGAGAAAAAGGACGACGTCTCGGACGCCGACTTGCCGTATGCCGAACCCGTCCACGGTACGGTCCAGAATAGTTGCAACAGTGTGTGACGTGGCGTTTCGACAGAGCAATTCAAAGCGCAGGCCGAGCGCGTCACGGCGTGTTTTGGCGACAAAGTTGCGCGGTGCCTCTTTTCCAACGCATGGGCGCCGCGCGTCGAGGGACTGAGCTACCTCCAGAAACGCCTCGACGCCAAGCAACTGCGACTCACCGACGACGTCTTGGCGGCCATGGATGCCGTGCTGCAGCTGGCTTTGAGCGACCGCGTCAACGCTGTCGTACGTTCGCCAACGAGATCGTTTGTTCGTTCGTGTAGTCACGACGAAGTGCGATAGTACGAAGGGGCGATCGCGCTCGCGATGGATTTCGTCTTGGCATACGGCGCGGCCGCCCACGCAAGCGCCAAGCAACTGCAGGAATGTTTGCGTCCGCTCGTCCCGCGCCTCGTCTTCAAGTACGACAGATCATGCATGGCCTCATGTGATGGCGCGACGTCATAGACTCGGGGATTCCAAAGCGCGTCTCCAAGTCGTGAGCGAAGACGCGCTCCTCTTCCTCTCGCGGCAGCCGCTCGTCGGACCTGTCTTTGTCCTCGATGCCATGCCTGCCCTCAACGCGCCCTCGGCGATCCTCCTCGCCAACAAGCTCAACCTCATCGTGAAGCTCGTCCTCGAGTTTGGCGTCCACGACGGCGGCGGCGCGCTCAGTCTCAAGCAAGTACTCCTCCAAGCGGTCCCCGCGTGTGAAAACAAGGACGCCGCCGTCCGCGCCGCCGCCATCAACATCTTTTCGGAAGCGTTCAAGGTACGCGCTCTTCCAACTGTCGTTATCGACTGATGATAGACGGCCCGCCAAGCGACCATGCCATTCCTCAACACGCTCGCCCGCGGCGCGCGGCAAAAGCTCATCTCCAAACTCGTCGAGCTTGGCGTGCTCGAGAGCGACCTCCTCATGGACGAAGTCGACGACTTTGACGTGGAAGCAACGCGCCCCCCCACGGCAGGGCCGCGCCCACCCACGGCGAGTGGCTCATCGACCAAGCATCGACCGACGCTCACGTCCGTCTCGGTGCTAGCACCATCCAACACGTCGTCCAATGCCTCCAATGCGCGTTCGTCCCTCCTCGTCCTTCCTCGTGCTCACTGGCGGCGTCTAGCGTCAGAATTGCCGTACGGGACCGCCTTGACGGATGACCAGCGCACAGAACACAGCCGCCTGCTGGCCGTGATTGGCGAGCCCATCGTTCGATGTCTCCTCGACAAATCGTGGGCGCCGCGGGAAGCAGCGGTCCGCGAAATGGAAAAGCAGGTGCTCGCGTCCATCAAAGCGGGTGGTGCCACGTCATCGTCCTCGTCCTCGGGACCTCCGTCATGGCCCCACGATGCGGCCACGCTCGTCGTGCTCTCGCAAGCGCTGGAACTCGTCCTCCATGATACAGTCGCGCGGGTCTACCAATGCGCGCTCCGTCTTCTCCAGGTCCACCATCCATCCGTCTCAACCATTCAATCATGATATGATGGAACATAGGTCGTTGCGACGGACTTCGTCCCGGGCGTGGCCGGTCACGACCTCGTGCTCACGTCGACGCTGCAACCGGCGATCGAGGCGGTGCTGCAAAAGCTCGGCGATTCCAAACCGCGCGTGCGCGCCGACTCGTACGCGGTTCTTCACGCGCTCGCGTCCTTGCCACATGTCGGCGCGCGTCTCGTGAGTCGGTTTCTCATCGATCAACTCAACCGCAGCGACACGGCGCTCTCGCCCGTCGCAACCACGGAAATGCTCATGCTCGTCACGGCGCTCCTGCGGGAATCGTTGAAAAAGGCTGAGGCACTCGACTTGACTGCGATCGTCCACACGATCGTACCGGCACTCGACAACAAACACGTCGACATTCGAAACGCCGCCGTCGCCGCGTACACGGCGCTGTACCAAGTCGCCCAGGCGAGTGGCGTCGACGTCGACGCGGGCGTCGCAACGCTCAAGCCCGCGGTGCGCGAAGCCATCACGAAAAACATAGTCCAGCTCCAAAAGCAGCAAACCACGTCGATGCCCCCGCCGTCGCTCTCGTTGCATCCGTCGTGCGTTCGCGCGGGTTTAAATGCCACTCAGCGGAGTGCTGTAGGGCCGACGACAACAACGCCCCGGAAATCGATAGCGCGCGCGGCGGTGGGCACTACGACATGGAAAAAGTCCAAGCCACATTCGGCAGCGACGTCGCGGCGCTGCTCCTCTCGTCCATGGCCACGAAACGCCGCCATGGCCTCGGGTTGGTCCAGACGCAGCTCTCCCACGCTGCCACGTCATCAACCAAGACCGTGTGGGAAGTGACCTGTCTCTTGGCCAAGACCCTCCTCGTCGACTCGGCCGTCGCAGTCGTCCTCGCCTCGTTCGACCTGCTCACAACGGTCGCCAACGCCCCCGACGGCCACGCCGCTGCCATTCCATGGACCGACTGGGGCGTCCACTTGGTGCTGGGCTCGACCGTCCGATCCGTGCTGCAGCAGGCCGCGCACCCCGCCGTCCGCGTGCGGCTCGCCGTGAAGCGCCTCCTCCAAGTGTTTTGCCACCGCCACGCACTCGGACGCACGGTCGTCTGCACGGCGCTGCTCTCGGTCCCTGACGACAAACAATTGAGCCAACCAGTAATGTCATCGGCCCGAACCAAACGGCTCGCGCGGCTGCGCACGGCATGGCAGCTCGTCGCGCGGCTCGACCTGCTCGACGAACTCGTCCAAGACCCACCGCCCAAGGACTTGCTCGGTGTCGACAACGTGGTCCGGTTCATCGTCGCAGCCGCGGCAGCGACGCACGGCAGCGTCCAAGTGCGCGATTGGACCAAAACCGTTCTCTGTTGGTTCCACGCCCAAGACGCCGGGGCGTTGGCGCGCGCGCTGCAGTCGCATGCGCCAGCGCCGATCCAGCGCCAACTCCACGCGATGCTGAGTGACGGCGAGGGGACAGCCGTCGCGACGACCAGTGTCGTGCGGACGAGTCGCATGTCCCACGTCCGACGGGTCGCGGCGCTGCGTACCGACGGCCGCGGCGACGACCACCCAAATGCTGACGACGACGATGCCATTGAAGACGTTGTGCAGACGCGCCAGTCGACACGAGAGAAACCCGTCGACGCAAGCGCCGCCGCCGCCGCGTTGCCGCTGTGGCTTCGCGACAAGAAGAGCAGCGACGACGACGGCGTGAATGCGCCGACCCAGGTGTCCGTCGCGCGCGGCGGCGCCGCGGGATTAGTCAAGGCGCGGCGGAAGAGTCGCGCAGGGCCGAGCAACAACAATGCCGACGACGACGACGACGTGCGGCAGTCGCATCCCGTGTTCTAGATGTGTTCATGCATATGTGCCCCATGGTCATAACTCGGAAAGCAGTCGCATTAGTCTTCATACATCCACTTGTTGCGAATGCGGTGTCGCTTCCGCTTCTTCTCGTCGTTGTACTTGCGCCAATCAATGTTTTTCTTCTTGAGCTCTTCCTTGATGCGCTTGGCTTCGGCGCGGTTCGCTTCAAACGCCGTCAAATCGAAAAAGTTGGACAGCTGCCGCCCGGCCTTGTCGGCAGGGATGCCAGCGCGGTGAAAGTAATCGGCACCGCCTGCCGTAGCGCCGCCAGCGGCCAGATTGCTCCCCGTGAATCGACCGTTCAAGAGGTTCATTTGGGCAATCATGGTGTATTCGTTTTGCTCCTTCACGGGTTCGACCGCCGACGGCACGTCCGCGGGGACCCAATCGGCACCCTACACATTGACATCAGCATGCAGATACGATAGACGTTTTACCCCTGCCGAAATGGCCGCGCCTTCCGCGGGTGGCTCCCACTGCGTCTCGCCCGTCTCTGTGTCGTAGTAGTAGTACCGCTGTGTCTTGGTGTCGTAATGCTGCTGCCAGCGAAACGTTTCGCTGGTGCCGCCGCCGCCGCCGAGGATCGAATTGAGACGGTGGACCGGGTCGGCGGCATTCGCGGCCACCGACGCCGTCTTGGCGGCCGGTGCATGTGTCGCTTTGTTGAGCCATTCCTGATACTTGGCGCTTCCCGTGACCGTTTCCTGCGCTGTCGACGCGGTCGTCGGCGCGTCGTGCACGACGGCGTCCTCGGGCGGTGCGTCCCACTGCGTTGCCTGTGTCTTCGTATTGAAGTAGTACGGGGTGTTGGTCGTGGGTTCGATGTAGCGCAAAAAGTCAGGCGTAGTCTCGCTCGCTGTCGTCGCCGCCGCTAGTTTTGTGTCGTCGGTGCCGCTGGTCGACGCCTTGTCCGTCACGGCCCCAAACGTGTACTCTTCCTCGAGTGCTTCTTCGTCCTCTTCGTCGTCGTCTTCGCCCTGGTCCGACGTGTAAAACGTGGGTTGCTCCCACGTCGTTCGCCCCGAGTTCATGTCCGAGTAATATGGCCTCTTGGTCGTCGGGTCGACGTACTTGACCCACATCGTGCCGTCGTCGTCGGCTTCGACGACACGCGCGCGCTTGGCGGCCGGCGCGTCGTCCTTGTTGTCGTCCTCACCCGCCTTGTCTTTGCTTCCTTCGCCCGTGTACCCCTCGGGTTCCGTCCACGTAGTCTCCCCCGTCACTTGGTTGTAGTAGTAGAAGCGCGTCGAGTCCTCGTCGAGGTGTCGGACCCACGTCATGATGCAGTTTCCTTCCGTGCTTTGTTCGCTTGATCACTGGTATCCCCTAGTCTCCTCGCAAGTACGAGTCTCCTCGAAGTACGATTTCGAATTCGAATATTTCTGCTGGGAAGTTTATCCGAGGGCAAGAAGGAGGGGAGACACTTGAAACGTGTGGCATTAGTTTGCCCCGATCACTCTGCATTGACGACGACGATGCTTTGTTGGACAAGCCGTCTCTTCATGAAGAGGCTGTCCTCTTCAAGCGCCTCAATGTCTCTGCCAAGTTCGGCAAAGCATCTTCATGCGTCCATGGCGCGTCCCTTCCTCGGTCGAACAACCGAGGCGGCGGCGGCGGCGCCAGGAATGCCAGCCATGACAACGCCATCATGTTGCTTCTTGGCTTGTTCAGCACGATGACTCAACCTCAGAGACGTGGGATGCTGTGGGACCAATGTAGTGGGAGTGGGCTGTCGGTGGTCGTCTATGAAATTTACAGCAATTTGATTGGCTATAATGCAGTTAATTCATTGAATACGAGCATCGGATTGGTCAACAGACTTGATTGCACGCCGCAAGCAACCTTCAACGTCAGCCGCGCGTGCGGCAGTCAGCATGTAAAATGAGGCCACTAATGTACATAGAAGCGCGGGACGAATCTTCTCCATCTCTCTCTCTCCATGGAATGTGTTTGGCGCGAACAGAGGACGAGACGCAAATCAACCATCAAGGACATCATCCTTCCTGCCTGGCAATGGTGGTAGTCTGTCAACCTGCCAGCATCGTCGGCGCCGTGCGTTGGTTTCTCATTCCTTCATAACCAGCGTACACTCTCTGTTGGGGATCATTTGGATGTCCAACAAACTTCTCGATGCAGACACCCACACTCACTCGGTGTCGTCATGGGAAACCCAGACCTCGTCTTGTGACTGGATGTCCTGTTTCGTGTCGGATGGCGCCTCCGAGGATTCAGTCGTACTACCTTCTATTACATTCAATCGCCTTCTTCGTCGTCGTCGTCTTCGTCTCCATACTCATCGTCATCTTCATCGACGGGCATGGAGGCTGCAAGCATGCGCAATTCCCTGTCGGAGAGCGTCGCTTCTGCGTCGTGGAACGCGATCGGTTCGATCGCGAGCTGGTGCGCGTCGAGCAGGAGCACGGGCGGCGGGATCGCCACTGTCGTTGGACCTACGGCCGCCGACGGCACCGCGTCCTTGGGTCGTGTGAACGGCTGCCGCTCTTCCAGACATTTCCGCTTGAGGAGGTACTGCTTTTGTCGGTTGTTGGCCTTCTCCTGGTGGTAGGCGCATAGGCGGTGGAGGGATCCGTCCTTCTTGGTCGTCCGGGGATTTGGACACGATTTGTTGGAATAGAGACATCGTTCGGGCTGCAGCATGAAGATGGGAGGATCGCCGCCGCCGCTAACTGACGGACGGATTGTGAAATGGGCAACGTGAGTGCTTCGCGGGCGACGTTTCCTGGCGCACTGCGACAACCTGGCTGCAGTGGGACGGTCGTTTCAAACAGATGGCGTTTTAAATCAAGTCACCAGGCATATGGGCTGTTTCAAATGCATTTTAAATGGTTGTAGCCCGTTGAAAACACGTTTCAAACGAGGCCCCACCCACGCAAACGGCGGAACTGGTCGGCGTCACGTCACTTCGCCCCAATCTGATCGTGTGTGTCGAAGAAGAAGGCCTCTGCATATTCTGCCGCGCCACGGCAGATAGGAGATGGGAATCTATGGAAAACATCGTGTATAAGTAACACACTCGAAAGAGTCTTCCTATCGGTCCCCCCTGTCTCTACACCAGAAACTGCCACCGACCACGTTGGCTGGCGTGGTTGGTCGGTATTTCAAATGGATTTTAAATGTCTTTTAAATCGCGGGGCAAGTTCCTGCAACGCGACGGCAACGTTGCACTCGTGTTTTGTTCGGGTGGGCAAAAGGTCTGAACAACATGGGGCGCTAGAGTTCATGTTGGTGGCGACATCAAACACTGGCGGGTTGTATTTTGTGACGCCAGGAAGAAGAGATTGGCGCGTCACGGAGGCGACGAGTGCGACCGTTCGCAGTTCGAGCATCCAACATTGCAGAATGGCTATTGAAACAGTTGAAACAGTTTTGATTTGCAATTACCTGACTTTTGATTGGCTTCAAACATCAATTTTTAGCCAATAGAACGTCGTCATAATGTATGCAATGGAAGAGTGGCAAAGTATATTTATGTCAAGTCGAACAAGTCGTCACTGCCAGATTCCATCCGTATCCGGATATGTTCTATTATCCGGCTCTCCTGTCGTGTTCAAAAATTGGATCTTCCCATTCGCCATGATGGAAGTCCTTGTCGCGCTTGTGGCGATTGCTGTCACCCTAATCTGGCAGAATTCCCTCCATCGCGTCGACGAAGGCTACGTGGGAGTCTACTGGAAAGGTGGGCAACTCCTCGAAACGACATCCACACCAGGGTACCATTTGCTCGCCCCCTTCATGACCCGACACGAGAACGTCCAAGGCAAGCAATGTCTCTCTCGTCTCTCCTACCTCTCACCACGATCTAGTCGCGATGAAAACGTACGCCCTTTGGACAATTCAGTATGCTTGATGCGCTTGAACTAGAACCATGATCCGCGACGTTCCCTGTGGCACTGCAAGCGGCGTCCTCGTCCACTTTCACCAAGTTGAAATTGTGCATCGATTGCACCCCCAGGCTGTCCTCGAGTTAATCATCTCGCGTTGCAATGACCCATGCATCACTCTCCGTGCTCTAGCACCGTGCGGAACTACGACATGCGATTTGAAAACCTTTGGATCATCGACGTCGCATACCACGAAATCAACCTCCTCTGTTCGACGTTGACCCTCCACCAAGTGTACATTTCGCACTTTGACCAAATGGACGAGCTCCTCAAGACGCGACTCTCGGAAACTTTGTCAACTTGGGCCCCAGGCCTCGCCATCATTTCCATTCGCTTCACCAAACCGCTCTTGCCCGACGCATTGCGTGAGAGCTACGAATTGGTCGATCAAGAAAAGGCCAAGTTGCTCGTTCGTTGCCTTTGCTGTCAACAAATCATCCCATTGTGTAGATGGCAACGGAGTACCAGCGAACAGTGTTGAAGGAGGCGGAAACGGACATGCGCAACGCGGTACTTGAGTGCGAGAAGGAGTTGTCGTTGAGTGTGCTCCACATGCAAAAATGGTACGAGCAGACACTTGCGCGCCAAAACATCTCGCGCATCCAAGGTACAGAAGTGTGCTGTCCTCAGTGGTAGATTGGTTGTGTAGATGCGATGACATTGAGTCGACGAAAAGACATGGCCGACGCGACCTTTTGTACGTGGACTATATCTCTTCCAACGTCACATATGTACCAGACAAGCAGTCGTTGGAAACAAAATCGTTCGCGACAAAGCTGACGCCGTCCTTTTTGACCTACCTGCGAGCCACGGCCGGCCTCGCCAACGTCCAAATCTACTTTGGCGACAAGGTTCCCCACACGCTATTCGAGGCTCCTTCATCAGCCCTCGTGCTGGCCAACCACACCGGGTGACTCCATTTAAAAGGGCAGACGAACGACCCTCTTGGAACGACCTCTGCAGCTCTGCACCGCGAGTGACCCCCACCAGAAATCCATTTTCCCATACGATGTATTTCCTCTATAGTTTTGGCTTCTTGGCCTTTTCGGCGCCGCCACTGGCGTCGGAGCGCTTCTTCTTGCCTTTGTCGCCCATGCGCTTGGCCAAACTCGCCTTGCCTTCTTCGCCCTTGTTCCAGTACTGGCCGTTTGTTTGTCGGAAGCTCGCCTTGGGCGCGCCCGTGTCCAAGTCAATCAGGACCATGCGATCCCCAATCTAACCCATCTCTGAGCCTCAAATGGTCCTGAAATTACATACCTTCATGCCGCTGCGCTTGGTGGCCTTGACTGCGCCCGCTTCGTCGGCAAATTCAACGTACCCAAATCCCTTGAGTTTCTTTGTGTGTCCCCACATGGGCAAGCGCACGCTCAGAATTTCGCCGCACGAGCTACATGTGAATGTGGTCGGATGGTGCTATCCAGTCTCTACTTACGCCAATGCTTGCTTGACCGTGTCCTCTTCGACTTCGTACGGAAGCTGCTTGATGTACACCGTGCGGCACCCTTTGGTCGGCTTGGCCGATTGCTTTCTGTTTTGGACGGCTACAACGCATGTCAACATCGTCGAGGTGTACGATCTCTGCGTACCGCGTTCAATCCCGCGCGGGGCTTCCGCTTGTCGAATGGTCAAATAACGCTTGAGCATGTACTTGCCATCGAGCGCGAGCGCCTTCTTCGCAGCGGCCTCCGTCTCAAAGACCACATGACCGTACCCGCGCGGCTTGCCCGAGTCATGCCAGCGCGGCAAGCGGACTTCCTTGACGTGGCCGCAGGAAGAAAAGTGAGTGACGAGCGCGCTTTCGTCGGCGTCGTACGAAATACCCTCCACGTAGATGGTTGCGCGAGTCTTCTCGGCGGCGGCGGCCGCCAGATCTTGGTTCGCTTCTTCGTCATCTTCGTCAGCGCTGGCGTCGTCGCTGTCTTCGTCATCGTCGTCCTCATCGACAGGTGCTTTGGACTTCTTGGACGATTTCTTCGTCACCGGAGACGTTGCCTTGGACGCCTTGGGCGCGGGCTTGAAATAGGCCCTTTCGTCGCCGCTGCTCTCGGCGCTCGAGTCGCTCATGCTTCAATTTGGAGCAGCACTTGGATCGCGCATGCCATTGGCCAATCAGCGCGCCGCAGCCAATTATTGGCGGATGGCCGTTGCTGGGTTTTACTACGTTTTATTATTTACCTCACCAGCTGCGATGACGATCTTGACGAAAACGGTCTTGTCACACAGGACACGTGAGGATTCAATGGGTCGCGCAAGCAGCTCGAGTCTATCATCGCCCTTCGAGCCCACATGCAAAAAGACATGCCAGTGTATCGTGTCTTCGAAGCACTCGCGCCAAAGCTTTAGCTGCGAAATGAAGGCTACAGTTGCAGGTGCTGGTTTGACCAAAGACCATCGTCTTCAGGTCTCCTAGGTGGAAATTTCTCTGCAAAACGTACATATAATGTCCATCTATACAGCGAACATGGGGACGGGGTGGCAACAACCACGTCAAGCTGTGGCGTGTGGCGTGCGAATTGATTTGTGGGGTGTCGTCGTTGCAGCGGCGACGGATGTGTCTGCACACAATATATAACTCACTTCAAAGGTGGTTTCATCCGTTTTATTGCCGTTAAACGATATTTAAATAACGTCATACGTGGGTCAGGTAAATATTTTAATTGACATCCCATCCGCAAATGTTTCCATTTCATAACGACGTGATGTACTTTGTTGGCAAGAAGTACTTAATAGAAGGGTCTCGCTCGAATAAAATACGATTCATTGTATAGAAACCCCAAGCAAATGTAAAAACGACCGCTGAAATCCTGGTTGTCACAGGTTGTGGGAATTGGCTGTGGGCGCCGCATTTGGAATTTACACGCCTTCTCTGGAACTCTCATGTTGGCCCTTCGTTCGCTTAACAAGCTCCGCATGGCGCGCGCGTCCGCCGCCGCCGCCTTCAGCTCCTCCGCGGGTGAATATGACGTCGTGGTCGTCGGCGGGGGTCCCGGTGGCTACGTCGCCGCCATCAAGGCCGCACAATTGGGCTTGAAGACCGCGTGCATCGAGTCGCGCGGAACGTTGGGCGGCACGTGCTTGAACGTCGGGTGCATCCCCTCCAAGGCGCTCTTGCATGGCACGCACTTGTACCACGCGGCCCAACACGACTTCAAGGCGGTCGGGATCACCGCCGACAACGTCTCGATCGACTTTGACAAGCTCATGGCGTCCAAGGAAAAGACGGTCAAGATCCTCACGGGCGGCATCGAAGGCTTGTTCAAGAAGAACAAGGTCGATTACATCAAGGGATACGGCAAAATCGTTGCCAAGGGCCAAGTCAGCGTCGCGTTGAACGCGGGCGGCAACCAAACCGTGAGCACCAAGAACATCTTGATCGCGACGGGGTCGGAAGTGACGCCGCTTCCGCCCGTCCCCGTCGACAACGCGAGCGGCAAGATTGTCGACTCGACCGGCGCGCTCGCGCTCAAGCGCGTGCCCAAGCACTTGGTCGTCGTTGGCGGCGGCGTGATCGGCCTCGAGATGGGCTCGGTCTACGGCCGCCTCGGCTCGAAGATCACGGTCGTTGAATACGCCGACAAGATCTGCCCCACGATGGACCATGAATTGACGAAGGAATTCCAAAAGCTCTTGAAGAAGCAAGGTTTTGAGTTCAAGCTCGGCCAAAAGGTGACTGCCTCCAAGGTCGACGGCGACAACGTGACGCTGACGCTCGAACCCGCGGCCGGCGGCGAATCCTCGACGTTGGACGCCGACTGTGTCTTGGTGGCCACGGGTCGCCGTCCCTTTACGCAAGGCTTGGGCTTGGAAGAGATGGGCATCCAAACCGATCGTTTCGGACGCATCAAGGTCAACCTGGCCAACTTCCAAACGAATGTCGACGGGATCTTTGCCATTGGTGACTGCATTGAAGGCGCCATGTTGGCCCACAAGGCCGAAGAAGAAGGCATTGCCGCCGTCGAAACTATCGCCGGCAAACATGGACATGTCAACTACGACGCGATTCCTGGCGTCATCTACACGTTCCCCGAAGTCGCGGCCGTGGGCAAGACCGAAGAAGAACTCAAGGCTGCCAACATTGCCTACCGCTCGGGCAAGTTCCCGATGATGGCCAACTCGCGCGCGCGCGCTGTGGGCGAAACCGACGGCTTTGTCAAGGTGCTCGCTGCCAAGGACGACGACAAGATCCTCGGCATCCACATCATCGCGTCCAACGCGGGTGAAATGATCTCGGAAGGCGTGCTCGGCATGGAATATGGCGCGTCCGCCGAAGACATTGGCCGCACGTGCCACGCGCACCCGACGTTGAGCGAAGCGTTCAAGGAAGCGTGCAACGCCGCGTACGACAAGCCCATCAACTTTTAAACAAGAGGAATAATGGTGATGACATATTAAAGCACGACACACGAATTGTCGCTGTCGACGGCCAGGAGGCCAGAGTCGCGCTCGATTTCGCGGATGAGGTAGGTAAAGACTTCGTCTAGCAAACATGCGATCAGAGGGACAAATGAGGACGACGACGTACTGATGTTTTCGTTTTGCTTGGCCGAGCACTCGGTGAACGGACAGCCCCATTGACGCGCAGTCGCTTGGGCTTCCTCGAGCGACACTTGGCGGCTCCGTTCGAGGTCCGACATGCTGCCCACGAGGACGCGGGGGGGTTCAGACCCGAGCAGGTTGACCAGTTTCTCATTGATCAACTTGAGCTTCTCAAACGACGTCCGCGACGCGACCGAGTAGACGAGGACGTAGCCGTGGACGCCGACGGACGCGGCTTGGGAGAAATGCGAATACTCGTCCTAGAGAGAAAGAGCATCATGCGTCGAGCAAGACAACAACAACGTACCATGCCGGCCGTGTCGACAATGTCCGTGACAAAATGCGCGTTCTTGAACCGCACGGTCTTGTGAAACGTGTTCTCGATGGTGGGGTCGTAGTTCTCGACAAAGCGATTCTCGACAAAGCACGTCGTGAGCGAGGACTTGCCGACACCAGGATACCCGAGCACGGTCAACTTGCGCTGCACTTCCATGGGCGGCGCCATCGTTGACAATGATGATGATGATTCGGGGGGACTGGGTGAGAAAGAAAGTGGGTGCCGGTTCCAGCGTATACAAACACCAAGTGTAGTGATCCCACATACAAAACCCAAGTCACTTGCGGAAGCGTTGGCGGCCCGACTCTATCTTTATTTATGTATCTAGGCCGCGGGCGTGCGGCGGCGATCGAGGATCGAATCCAAGTAGTCGAGCGCGGCATGCGGCGCCCAGGAATCCAAGCGACCTTCCTTGACTTGGTAAAAGCCGCAATGACTGCCGTACGTGGTGAACGCGAGCATGAGGTGCGGATTCCGATCGAAGAGACTCACATCGATGAGGTCTACCGATCCGATGAATCAGACCGCACGAGGTGAAGACATGAACGTACCAGGTCGACAGACAGGATCGTCCTTGGAGCTGATAAAGAGCGTCGGCACCGCGATGTTGTCGACGGCGCGCAATGGACCAAACTTTTCCCAGTATTCCGGGAGCGACTCGATCTTGTGCAGCTTCAAGTAGACGGCTTTGTCAAAGTCCGCCATGCATGTGGAGAGCATTGCGCCCGAAAAGTCGATGTGGGAGCCCAAGGCTTGTCGGTGGGGCGCCAGAAGCATCTGCGTTCTCACATGAACTCATGAGCATCATCATCTCATCTACCTTGAGCGATTTCGCCATGAGAAAGTTGTAGACTGGGTGGACACCGCCCAGTTCATGGAAGTGGCTCGCGTCTCGGGCGTTCGCATGAACGATGTAATGATCGTAGCCTACATGGAATGATGATACCAGCGTGGGCGACATCCCCCATGTACCTGGCGAGACCAAGACCCCCGCTTGCAACGCCGAGTCGGCGCCCAATTCGCCCAAGTAGGCGCTCAAAAGCCCCGCGCCGGCCGAGTACCCCGCGCCTACCACATGCAACGTTCTTCCAAGGAATGATGATATCATGTCGTACCGACAAGGGGCACGGCCGGGTACTTGTCTTGAATGTGTTGGATCACGAGTTTCATGTCTTCGATGCAACCGAATGCTTGCATCTTGGGCGTCGTGAGCGGCGTCTTGCCGTGGCCGCGCTTGTTGAAGACGACCGCGCGGTACCCGGCGCGCACGGCAGCGTCACAAAAGTACCGCAAGTCCTTGCTGCATCCCGCCAACGTGTGAAGCACGAGCACGATCGGCGCGTCGGATGGAAGCGCGGCGCCGAGCCAATCGAGGGATACGATGCCGCCGTCCGGCAACGACAGGATCTCGCGCGAGTAGTCGATGCGGACTTGGGGCACGAGCGCAAACATGACGAGCTGGAGGTGCGCGTTCAGTGCCCACCACGGCGGGTCGTAGGCCGACGTCAACGTCTTGGCGGTCTACGACGCCATCATGCTCAGTCGTCGTCCGATCGAGAACCTCGTATTGGACGTACCGCGGCGACGTTGCAGTGGATGGCAGATGAACCATTATAGATGAGTTCGACGGTGCCGGGGATACGGCGCCATGCACTCAGAGCGATGACCGCGACGACGGCGACGGCGGCGGCGAGCAGCGCGAGGTAGAGTGCTTCGAGCATGCAGGGTCGAATTTGAATTTGGGGCACGAAAAAAAAAGAGATGTCGAAAGGTGGACGTAACATCGTCAGCAGTTTAATGCACGACCAGTTTGCCATTTAACATGACTATTAAATAAATTTGATAGTTTGAGTCACACCGTTCATCTTGATGTTTGTAGGCCACTTCACAACTATTTCAAACGAACCATTTTAAAATCGCTCGCGCCGTCGATTACTGCCACTTGGTGGCCGAGACCATGTTGACGAAACATTATCCATGGAACTTCTTGCCACTGGAACCACCTTCCAACATGCGCCGCGGTCTTTGCCCACATCCATGATGGACTTCATGGGACTATGACACATCCTCAGCAAGGACGGCATATCATTGGACCTTGCTGTTGTTGGTAGCGAGTGAATTCTCACATTTGTGCATGTTGAAACTTGGCGGAAGGATTCATTTCCTTGGTAGGATTCACCACTACGCCACGTGGTAGATCACGTTATGCTGACAAATTCTTAGCCACACACGTGATCGCCTCCATCACACACCTCAGCGGATAGACTTTTATATTTACACTACATCAATATCATCTACCAAGGTCTGTCTGTACTAGTACCACCACCCTCCCGACTCTTCCGTGAGTCCAAAGTTGCCATTGTCTGGGATCAAATCAAACTGCTGGTTGGAGAAGTCGGGTGACCCTTCGTCATGGCATGTGTAGAGGTGGTAGCCTGCACCGTTGCCATAGATATCCAGGCAAAAGCCAACGTGCGTGACATGGCGGAGCTGTTTGGTCGCAGCATCGTAGCTCCATTTTTGGTTCACATTGGCATCGCCACATGGAAAGAGATGGACGCCACCGCCATTTGTGGCTTCCCATGCATCAAGGCATTCGCCACTCGCTTCATCCTTGACACGCAAGTGCTCGTGGTCGACACGCCACCACGTGTCTGCTTGAAGCTTGAGGCCAGCCGATGCAACGCCAAATGGTATTTGGTTGACTGCGCCGCGGATCTGCGCCCGTTCGTTGCCCATGCTAAAGTACTGCGACGGATGGCCAACGTTGCACGGCGCGAGTGCCATCTCGATGGTCAAACATTGTCCGAATGCGACATGCACGATCGTGTGGTTCTGGAGCGTCCACTGCTGGTTGGGGTTGCTTGACGCGCACGCGTACCCGTGAACGTGGTAGCCGCTGCCTTGGGCCTTGTACGCATCCAGGCAAAGGCCATGGCGGTTGCTACGAAGGGTCTTGGCCTGGCGGTTGTACCACCATTCGGCGGCGCGGCCAACTTCGGCGATCCACGCCGGGCTGTTGACCATGCGCCACGCGTCGCTCGAGGTCGTGAGGCTCTTTCCGTTCGAGCCGTAGATGGCCAGCGCGTCTTCGGTCGGTCGTTTGGCCAACTACAATGTCGTTAGTGTGTTCGTTGTTAGACGATCGTGCGTTCGTACCGAATGGGCCAATCCGAGCATCGATCGCAGCGACCACTTTTCACGACCGGTCGCATCGTCTCCGTCCTTTTTCCACGACCACGCGGCCCACCCGCCTTTGGCCGCACCCAACATGCTCAAATACAAGTCGGCAAACGTGCCAAACTGCGCTTCGTTGGCAAATGTCCCCGCCGTCGTCAAGCTCCATTCGCCCAAGTACAGCGGCTTGCCATGCCACGCTGTCACATCCTGAACCCTTGTTTTCGCCGCTTGGATCAATTCGTTGCCGTTGAGCTTCTCAAAGCCCCAAATCAAATACGGATGCCAATCGTGCATGACGTGTTGCATGGCCGGTTCAAAGTCTTCCATGTTGGCTCCTGTGCCAGATGACTGGCTGTAGAGGAGTGGCGCTGTCACGAGGACGCAGTCGCTGACCTTGCGGACGTCGGCATACACGTCGCGGTAGTACTGGCCGAGCGTTTTAAAGTCAACGCCGTTGTGCTGGGCTTCCTTTTCGGCATTGGCGGCAGGCGTGGGCTCGTTGAGCAAACCGAGGCCAAGGAAGGCCACGTCATCCTTGTACCGCGACGCCAAAAAGAGGGCAAACTCGCGCGTCGCTTGCACGTTTTCCGGATACTTGGCCCACCAAATGTCTTTGGATTCGGCGCCGCTGTGGTCTTGACCATTCTGGGACCCAGGCGCGCCGTGGATACTCACGAGGACGGCAACGTTGTGTGTCGCAGCCCACTCGCGAATGAGTGTGTCAAGGTAGGCGAGGCTTTGTTTGGCATACGTGTCACACTAGCCATAAGAGTGAGCCAAAACAAACGAGTGAGCACAGCGACGTACGTGGCCCCTCAAGACACCGGCATAGTGGTCGCAGCCCTGGATCCAATACCCCACCGGCACACGCACAGTGTTGAGGTTCGCCGCGGCGATCTGCATGATGTCGGCTTCCGTGATGAAGCCATCACGGTGTGTCTTGAAGCGATCGTTGCCTGTGGATGAACCAAGGACTTTCATGGTTGTAAATTCGCCTTGGCCGGCGGCGTCGCCCGAGACACCTTTCCACACGATCGAATCGCCCGTCATCCAAGACTCGGCAACGAGCCACCCACCAATGTTGACGCCGCGCGACTTGACAGTGCCGGCGCGGATCTGCTTTTGGATGTGGCCAGCCTGGACAACGACAAGCGATGTGGAGAGGAGGACGAGTGCGGCTCGCATGGCAAATGGGGAAATGAAGACTCATGGACAAAGAAAGCCAGGTGCGACACTGGAGAGGCGCCACCAACGACGCTGTCACGCACGACACACCGTGGAGAGATGTTTAAACGTCGCATTCGGATTTAACGTGGTTCGAATCAAACCAATCAGAGCAATAAAACGCCCAGGCCAGGAGTAAAATTCAGGTTCTTCTGCATAATTGAGTACTTCAAAGTACTCGTTAAAACGCGTTTAAGACGCAGCCGTCAATATACAGTGTACCCACTGAGAAATAACGTTCCTCTGATGCCGAACGTTCGGTGAATGAAGACGGAGCAAGGTCACCATAAGCGTTCCTGAGTCTGCGCACCAAGCAAGCTAGACTCTACCGCACCCCAGCAGCGTCCACCCTCGGATTGAGTTTAAGTTAAGACAATTTCGCATCAACCTTCTCGTCAAAATCCCATTGTGGAGCCTGTTTAGTTTGGACATGTGCAATCTCGCCTTGTGCGTGGTATGTGCTAGTTGTCCCTGTACATCACCCCATTTGGAGATGTTGCGTCTGGCTTTGCAAGTGTATTACGTGGCACGCTGGCTCTCTTGTATGGAAAGACGGACGACTTGTCGGGAGCAATGCAGACAAGTTTGTCCTGCGACGACAACAATGGCCAAAAGGTTGACGTCCAGCAACGTGATCCACCACATGTGACACACTGCAGGACGTAATCCAACTCGGAAAGATACTGCGTGTGAGTCTCCGGTGTAAAATTCAAACATTGTCGGACGACACCCCTTTACATGGCGTGGCGCTGCTCGTTGCCAGCGCGGTGCAGTGTCACGTGACGAGGAGCAATGTAGACGACCTGCAACAATCCACCAAATCGTGCATTTGCCAAGAAGGACATTTGAAATTTGTGAAATAGACACACGACGAAGGCGTTGCTCGCATTCATTAACTAGAGGTCTAAATGACAATATATAGTCACCATTAAATAAGATTATATTAGTGTTCAATTCTGCGTTACTACGTAGTTGGTCAAACATGCGTTGATTTTGCTGAATTTGATGGCAGTAAGATCGTGCCCTTTCGTCGTTTTTGCTAATGTTTCGTACCCATACAAACACAAAGCTATGCGATCCACCACTCGGCCCACATCGAAACACAATTCTTCCACGGAAGAACACCGCCGTCAACCATGCCGACGACGACGCGGTCACTCTCGTCGCTCCTTTTCATCTCTCTAACTTGGCTCGGTCTCGTCGACGCAGCCTCGTCATCGGCTCTTCAATTCCTCCCAGTGCGGCCGTCTGTCTCGTTGCAACATTGACTTGCGTGTCGTCTAGGTCCTACCCACTGGTTTGGTTCTCCAAGAAGATGTAGTCGCCAATATCTCGACCATTCAACTCGACACGGCGAATGTCGACCCAACCATACCCATCTACGTCGTGGTACTCTCTTCCCAGCCATCCATTCCCTCGTCAGTTGACCCCTTAGGTCTCGGCGCAACATGGCGCATTTACTGTCGACGATGTCCTGGCCTACGCCCAAGCGCGAGTCTTTTGCACGACTCCAGCATCATTTGCATCATCCCGAGTGTCCAAGTTGGTGTTCGAAGCCACGGTCGCCACAACCAACACCATCCTTGGATCGCTCACGTACCTCGCTCCGCCGCACTATCACTTTGACTACACGGCGACCGTCCCGTGTCTCCAGCCGTCGCAATCGCCCGAATTCATCCAAGTCGATGTGCTCGAGTCGGCCTTGCTCCCCGCTGCCGCCCGACTGCCTTGTGACGTTGCTTCGTCATCGGAGCTCGACCCCGCGGCCGTGCGTGTCCAAGTACCCGTCGCCATCGCCGCCATCAACGCCCCGCCGACATTTGTCCACCTTCCCTCTACCCCCCTCGTGCTCCCCTCGTCCTCCTGCACGACCTTTCCCGCAACGGTCGCCGACATCGATGTCGCTGAAGTGCCGAATCGCGGCGGCGTCCTTCGCCTCACGCTCACATCGTTGACCGATTTGACGTTGAGCTTTGCCGTGCGCGACGCCGTCTATTGTGGCGTCGCCATCCTCCAAAAGACTGTCGTGTCGGAGAACGCAACGCAAATCGTCGCGACTGCGCTCACGCTGCAAGCGCCCCCCGCGGGCCTCAATGCGTTTCTACCCCATCTGCAACTCTGCGTCCATGCCAACACAAGTCTAACGCTTCTCTTGGACGACCGCGGCGGCTGTGGCAGCAGCGGTCTCCCTGCGACGACAGCTGCCACCCTCGTCCTCCAAGTCCCATCATCATTGCCACCTGTGGCCACGGCGCCGCCGCCAGTCGTCATGCCCGCGTCGCTGGTTGTCCCAGACAGCACCCTCGCCACGCCGTTGGGGGTCATGCTGCCGCCTGGGACGTCGGGCACGATCGAGGCGACGGGCGGCGGCGCCATCGGCATCGTCGCCGTGTCATCGACGCCGGTGGTGACGCGCCAAACATTTGCTCAAACGCTCACGCTCTCGACCACGACACTCGACGTGCGACAGACCATCACGCTCTCGGCGCCATTCGCCAAAGAAGTGCAGCTCCTCACAGCCCAAGCGACCCAAGGCACACCGATCACGGAATCGGCCGTCCAGCTCAGTTTGGCCTACAATGGCGTCACGTCGTCTGCAATCGTTGATCTCACGCTGGTCTCGGCTCCCGAGTTGGCGGCGGCGCTGACCCAGCAGCTGATTAATGCAGGAGAGGTTGTCGTGACGGGCCCAACATCGTTGGATGCGTTCGGTTCGGTCACATGGGCCGTGACCTTTCAAACGCTCGCGACGGTTCCTTCGGCAGGTAGTATTCCCTTGCTCACGGCGACACCGATTCAATTTCCCCTTGGCACGACATACATCACGCGCCAAACTGCGGGGACGCAAGTCGCGCCGGCATGGACGCTGACCGTCCAAGGCACAGCCGGCGGCACGTTCGTCCTCGACATTGCTGGCACATGCACGACGCCATGGCCAGCGTTTACGACTGCGCCACTGGCCTACCAAGCGACTGTGGCCCAAGTCCAGGCGGCACTGCAAGCCCACCACGCCATCGACCAGGTAACAGTCACGGCGGTTGGCGCGTCAAGCTATCGGCTCGTCTTTTGGACCAATGTCGAGTCAACCTGCCGTGCGGGACTCGTTCTGACCCCACGATACTTTCTCGGTGGCTGCATGACGTGTGCGGCTGGCATCACATCGGCCACGATCACGCCGTCGACGGTGGCAAGCCAGGAAATGCAACAGTCCGATACGTGGCGACTCGTGTCGCCTCTGACCGGCCCGACGCCGTGGCTGTCTGTGTTTGCCGGCCCAAACGCGCTACAAAGCGTGTTGCCAGACGGTGTGGCGCTCTCGACCACTCAATGCAATGGCCTTGTTTGTGTGTGGAACCTCGCCTACACAGGGCCACTCGTGACGGTCGAAGTCGGGTCCGCCAACATGCAGCTGGGCGTCGAAGTGGTCCAAGCCCAACCCAAGCCGTGGAGCCAAGGCCAGATGGTTGTGGGCAAGCATTGGTCGATCCCAGCGACGGCGTCCGACGCTGCTTTGAGCCGGGCACTGTCGCAGTGGTGTCGGTGTGCCATGACCGCAACATCCCAAAGCCAGACTGCCACGTCAATTGTCTGGACCGTGACATCATCGGCACCGACTCCATTGGACGTGCGCGCGAGCGATAAGGCCACATGGATGCAAACCACCGTCTCGCCCATCACATCGAGCCAAGTGCCGGCCGTGGAACATCACTTGCGCCTGAGCTACACACCACCGCCCGTGTCAGTGATTGCCCAGCAGACGATCGCATGCAACGCTGTCGGCGGCACGTTCACGGTGCAATTCCAAGGCGAGCGCACCGCTGCCTTGCCTTTCAATGCATCGCCGCTCCAACTCCAGCAAGCCCTGGCAACGCTCTCGACGCTTTCCAACGTGTACGTGCCGCCGTCGGGTGCAAGCGTGTGTGCGCCATCTGGTCCGCCCGTGGTCGTTTGGTTTGGCACGCCTGGGATTCAGACCTTGACATTGCAGTCCCGGATCCAGCCGAGTGTCCAAGCCCTCACATGGACCAATCCTGCTGCGACCAACCTCTTTGTCTCAGTTCAGTTTACCTATGGCGGGGTCCTCGCCACCACCACGTTGCAGCTCGCTGCCGACCGCACACCCGCGTCGGCCCTCGCCCTGCAAACGCAATTGGCTGGCCTAGTCAACGCTGGGTCGGTCGTTGTCTCGCCTGTCGTTGCTTCGTCCGTGGTTCAGACCTTTACCTGGTGGATCACGTTTACATCGCTCCACGGTCCATCCGTGCCGCTGCTCACGCTCCAAAACAACACGGCCGCCGTCGCCATCACCCAAGTGCAGCCCAACACCCGCCAAAACACCCAAGTGCGTCTCACAACGCGGTACGATGCCAGGCCAGCGTTTGGTTCGTTTCGACTCAACGTCACGAGCGGCAGCGCAACGACGACGACGGCGGCACTGCTCCCATTTGGCGCCACCGCCTCGGCGCTCCAAAGCGCGTTGCAGGCCATCCCGTGGCTTGGTCTCGTCGCGGTGTCGACTGTATCGACGCCATCAAGCACACAGTACACGTTGACGTTTCTCACCAACGCCGATCCGAACCTCACGGTCCAATTCGCATGGAACGACAGCTCGCCTGACACCACGTGCATCGACTGCACAGCTCCGAGCGCCGCTTACACGCTCACAGCCGACCCACCGATGCAGGCGACGGTCGTCTACACGGCTGACCTGCCCTTTCCATCGGCGTCATTCCAAGTCAGCGTCAACGGCGGGGCCACGACCGCCCCGTTGTCCGTGACGAGCTCCGCGTCGACGCTTCAAATGGCACTGCAGCTACTTTTCGCGCCAACGTCGTCAACGTCGTCGTCAGCGTGGCTGCAAGTGGCCGCCCTCCCGCCCGTCGCTGGCCAATCCTCGACAGTTGGCTGGACGATAACTTACGCATCGGCCGCGGCACTGCCGGCATGGTCAGTCACACCCACGCTCCCCGACATACTGGCTTTGTGGACAACTGTGCAGACGCCCCAGCCTGGCTTTTTGGGTCCGCCGCCACTCTTGGTCCTCCAGCCGACGGCGTTGCTCTTCCCTCCGCCTGCCACGTCATTGCCCATCGCAACCGTCACCACATCTGTCATCGGCGTGGTGACGGACGTCCCGAACCACATTTTGCAGCTCTGCACCGTCTGCACGAGCGTCGCGGCGCAGCAGCAGATCCTCGTCACGGCCGCCGCGTCGCTCGGTGGCGCTCTCCACGTCCTCTTGCAAGGACAGAGCGTGCTGCTGCCGCTCGCGGCGACGCAAGCCCAGGCAATGCTCTTGCTCAACACGCTGGCCAAGGTCACGTCCGTGGTCATCACGGCCGTCGCTGGCACGTCTGTGCAATACCTCGTCACGTTTGACTCGTCAGTGGGCGTCATCCCGCCGTTGCTCACCAGCATCGAAAGCGTCACAGGCACGGGCCCGCTAGCGTCGTCGGTGACGGTGGTCAATCCAGGCAACGCCGTCGGTGGTGCCTTTGGTGTGGTCGTGAATGGCCAACCCGCCGTCGTGTCGGTCCGAACGGACGTGTCGGCACCGGCGCTTCAGCAAACGCTCGGCGCAGCCATGACGACGACGACAGCCGCGCTGCTGGCGGTGTCCAAGACACTGGGACCAGCCGCGACGGCGTGTTGGCGGCTCACGTTTTCAGCCCCCGTCGACGTGGGCATCGTTCGGCCTGCGACAACCAACGCCGCCGCCGCGGGGCTCACGGGCCAGGACGCCGACGTATCGATCCAAATCGTCCAAGCCATGCCGGCGTTTCGCCTGCAACTGACCGATGGCACGACGGCCCCGCCATTGGCTCTACAGCATGTGACTGCGACCCAACTACAACAAGTGCTCCAAACAACGTGGCCGACAGCCTTTCCCGATGTTGTCGTGACCAACCCGAGTGCCAACCAATATTACGTGAGCAATTACTCGATCTCGACCCTTCTGCAGATTGCACCAGGTCCGACACCAACCATGACACTCATGCGGTTCTACACTGGCTTGATCCGTGTCGCCAGCACTGCCCTAGTCGCCCTGGCCTACCAACCCGTGCGCCTTCAGGCCCAAGCTAGCCTCGATACGATCGTCGCTGCGTGGGACTCTTCGACTGGACTCGTCCAAACCACAACTGTGTTTGTGCCATCGCCCGCGACTGGCGCCGTATACGTGGCAGCCTCTCGTGGCACGACTGTCGATCTCTCACCGTCGTCGACACGCGTGTCCACACTCGCATCCGTGCAATACATGGCTGTGGCATCCCTAAATGCCACGATTCCAATCTTGGCCACGACGTCGATCGCGCACGCGACACTCGTCGTCACGGGGGCGACCATCTCGTCACCATCATCTTCGTCATCGACCACGCAGCTGCAATGGACCAACGTGTCGCCTGATGCCATCACCCAAGCACTCCAACTCGCGATGATCCAGCCACAGTTGGCCACGGCTTCGACCGTCGTCCAAGCCCACGTCGTGCAACTCAACCTCACGATACGACCGACCAATTCGGTGTTCGTGCTGTCGTTTGGCACGCCACATGGGACCATTTCGGGCCAGTTCCAACTGCTCGTGCAGCTCGCCGGCACGACGTGCACGTCGCTTCCCATTGTGTATTCCCCCACGGCCACGACGCTGCAAGCGACGTTTGATGATATGCAGACACGGTGCGGCGGCGGCGGTGTCCCCTCCATCCAAAAGATTACCATCACGTACCCCATTCCTGTCGCACAGGTTCAATCTACAAGTGGTCAGTGGGTCTGGTCCATCAATGGCGTGCGCACGCCCGCGCTTTCGATTGCAGTCACGGCGGCCGCGTTGCAATCGGCTTTGCGCGTCGCGTCGGCGTCGTCGACGCTCACGGTCGCCCTTGTGTCCATCGACGTGTATACGATGCAGTATCAAGTTCAATCGGCGCTCCCGGTCGTGATTGCGTCATCGGCGTGGACGACGACGGCGGGTGCCGTCAACATTGTCACGTCGCAGCCAGCCAGCACGGCGTGGCAACTGAATGTGGCAGTCCAATGTGGCACACCAACGTCAGCCAACTTGGCCTGCACGTTGCAGTTTCTCAACGACGTGCCGACACAAGTCACGGTCGCAGCCAATCAACTCACGAGTGACCTCACACCCACGACCCAGCCACAGATTCAGGTTCAAGCGGCACCGCCGCCACCTCTCCAGTTGTTTGCCGAGGGAACGTTGCTTGACCTGCAAAACGTCCAGGGTAGTCTGGGTGCGCTTGCGCAGGACGTTCACGTCACACTTACTTCGTCATCGATTACGTCAGCGTCGCCAACGTCGACTTATACGATTACGTATACACGTGCCACGCCTCTCTCGTTCCACGTCCAGCCGATGGACGCATACGACTTGACGACCCAAGTCCTCAGTCCGGGCCAGCTAGCGTATCGCGGATCGTTAGCGTTGGTTGTCGATAGCTTGCCACCGCTCACATTGCAGCTCCGTCTCCCCCCACCCCCATCCCCCCCACCCGTCACACCAGTGTACTTGCCCCCTCTCGTGGCACCCGTGAGCCTCAACTACACTGGATCCACACCTCCCCTCACGGTCTTGCCGGGTCAGTCGATCCGATTGGCTCTCTCAATCTCGTTGAATCCGTGCACGTTTGTTCAAATGTCGCTCAACACGACTGGCGGTGGCATGCTATGGTTTGACCAAGCGCGACGGTACCACGTCCAATACATTGTGGGCCAAAAGGAAGGCAACGCGACGCTGCTGCTTCAAAGCACGTGTACCAATCTCCAGAAAGCGCTTCAGGGACTCTATTACACGGCCTCCGCGACCTTTGTCGGTCAAGACACGCTTCGTTTCCAAGTCAACACCTCGGCTGTTCTGCAAATAGTTGTGCACGTACCGCTGACGCTGTCGCCACCACAGCTGTCCCCCGGCGCCCCGCCAACTATCCACGCCACTGAAGACACGGCCTTCTCGCTGGCCAACTTTAGCATTGTGCAGTCACCAACAACTCCCGCAACATGCCACTCACGACTCGTTGTCACGTGTGCTGTCGAGCAAGGACTGCTGCATCAACCTGCGGGTGGCGCTGCGACGCTGCAGCTGCACGCGGCACCGTCTCAAACCGCCGTCTCGCTGGCAGGCGTGAGCTACACCCCAAGGCTCCATTTCGCAGGCATCGACATGCTCTCGATCGAAGCGGTGCAAACGACGACGTGCGATGCCAATGCCAGCGCAACGGCGACGACGTCAGCGACGTTAGAGATTCCAATTTTGGTCGAGCCTGTGCCGGATCCGATCGAACTCGTGTGGCCCTCCCCTCAGCCTTTTCCCGTCGCCTCGGCAGGCGGTCCCACGCCCCTCCCGCCCATCCAACTCGTCAGTGTCGATGCCACCGTCGCGTTCTTTCCTACCGCGTACATGGTGGCACTCAACGCAACCACGCTGTCCCAGGGTGCGCACATTGTTTTTGGTTCGCTCCAACAAAGTACCGTCGTCGCGTCGGTCGCAGACGCATCCACATATCTCACCCAACTCGTGTACACGCCCCCGTCGTCGTCTTTGCTCGCCATGAATGATGTGGTTTTCATCTCGGCGCATGCATATGGATCCACGATGCCGCCTACGACCATCTCGTTGAACGTGTCGCTCGCCCCCAGCCTACCCACCAAGTGCGTTGCGCTGACTGTGGCGGTTGTGGATGCGATGGAAGACACGGTTGTGAACCTCATGCCTCTGGTTTCAACGACGCACAGCACTCTGGTCGCCACGCTTGGCGTCAAGCAAGGCTGGCTTTCCCATGGCGGCGGTACGTGGGCCAAACAATTATCCATCGCTGGCCACGAGTTGCTCTACAAACCACCGACGCATTTCTTTGGCGAAGACTGGCTGACCATTACATGTACGGTCGTGGATAGCTCGATGATCACATCAGCTCCTCCTCCGCTCGTCCTTCCCGTCGCTGTCCACCCGGTCAACAATCCCCCCGTCTGGGTGATCAACACCACATCGATCATAACCGCAACGTCGACTGGCATATGCTCGTGGTCAATCCAAGACATCGACCCCAGTGACTCGTACCGCGTGACCTTTGTGTCTGCCATGGGTTCGTTCACGCTGCCACGGCTCGTGCCAGGCATTTACATTGAGTCGCGAGGCCCCATGAGTGTGCAATTCCAAGGCTCGCTCATCAACGTCAACCAGCTGCTCCAGAGCTGCTCCGTAACCTTCCAGCCAAATATCACGACTGGGCTCGCTGCCGTCCAAGCCTGCGTGACTGAATTAACCGGGCAGCAAACCAGCGCCTTGCCCACATGCGCCACGGTCAACGTCACGGTCGTGGCTCCCCCTCCGCCGCCACTCCCCCGCCTCCAATTCACCAAACGATGGGTCGGCGTTGAAGACACGCCTGGACCGATCCTAGGGCTGCGCTTTGCACCCACGAGCACCCCCTCGACTCAATCCATTACACTTGACTTCGACGCAGCAAAAGGGGTGGTCGAGATCCATGCATGGGGCGTTGCATGTGTGCAGCAGCTGTCGTCGTCGACCATCGCAGGCGACGTGTCGTGCCTCAGCACCATCTTGGCATCCAACGCATCCATTTGGTATCACCCACATGCCAACACGAATGGCTACGACACTGTTGTGATCACGTATGCCTTGGACCAAGAGTTGGCACTACCAGTCTACGTCGCCCCCGTACTCGACTTGCCCCAGTGGCGCTGGACTCCAACGCCAGCCAATTCGAACACAGCGAATTGGCAAGTGGCCAAGGCCAACCAAAGTTCCATGGCCCTCACCTCCATCGGCAACCTCACACTCGTAAACGGTGAAAACGAAACCAAATTTGACGTCGATATCTACATACAAACTGGTCAGCTTGGATACGCCATGGTGGCTGGTCTCTATTACCCCATCAGGCAAGACAACCACGTGCGCGTGGTGGGAACCCAGCCGGCACTCAACTTACTCGTTCAGAGTCTCACATACACGCCCATAGTGTACAACGTCCAAGATACTTTGTTGGTTGAAGTTGCCAATGCATCGTCTACGTGGACAATTCCAATCACCGTGTTGCCCGAACCCTTGTACTTGCAAGTGCTGTACCCGACGCTGGCTTCCTCAGTTGTCCCGCTTCAAGTCGGTGCGGCCCAAACCTTGGCTTTGCCACCAATTGCATTGCTGGGCTCGCCTGATGACGTCACGTTTTGGAATGTCATAGTGACATGTCAGTTTGGCCAAATTATTGCCTCCAACAGGACCGTTCAATCGGCCACGTGGCGGGACAGATCCTATGCACTCAACGAGTCGCTGGCGTCGCTTGTCTATGTCGCGCCAATGACACCGGTGTTGGACGTCGTCACTGTCCACCTCTGGGACTCTGCCCTCTTGACCGTCGTGAACACAGTCACCATCTTTGTCCAAACGATCCCCGTCCGTGTTCCGTTCACCCTCACCTGTCCACCGAGCATCAACACCACCGAGGGCGTCATCCTCTCCCTTGCCGGGCTCTTTGCCTTGGCCTCGCTGCCCGACAACGCCACACCGATGCAAGTTACTGTTGACGTAAACAAAAGCAGCAGTGCGCTGCAGCTGGCCATGCAGCCGTCCCTCCAACTCAACACGCTTGCGTGGACACGGCGCGTTTGGTTTCAAGGCGCGGTGCCGGCCATCGCGTCGGCGCTCGCGCTGACGCTGTCGTTGAACGCCAACGCATCCGACGTGCTGCACGTAGACGTTGCCACGTCATGGACCCACGCCTCGTGCAGCGTCCCCATCTACGTGGCACCCATAAACCACGTCCCAGTGATTCAAACCAGCCGCCAGCCATGGCGTCTCGTCGTACTCGACACTGACGCTGCCACGTACCCCACCGCCAACGTCACCGTGGTCGTCACCGCGACGACCACCACGTTTCACTTCGCGTCCGTCGATGCTGTCGTCGTTGTCAATGCCACCGCCGCATCCAACACAACGTACTCGGCCATCGCATTTGACGCTTCGTTGGCAGCTGCCAACCACCTCTTGGCGACTTTGACTTGCACTGAAGGCTACGGTGGCGTCGTCGTCACAGTGGACGACCACGGCCACAACTATCCAGCTTTTACGGCCCTTCAAACAAGCACGTTTGTCACGTGTCCCAACGCGACGGCCTCGGCTACGCTGGCCTTGGGTCCAGCCTCTGGGCCAGCCTGCGTCGCGGGGCTTCTGTGCTCGCTCCCGAGCCTCCGCATGACCTCGGCCAGCCTCTCGCAAGTCTATCGAGTCACTGCCAAGGCCACGCTTGGCTTTGTCCCCGAGATCCAAACCGTCCACACGTCAGTCGACGAGCCGCTGAACCACATGTTTGAAATCGCATTCATGTCGACGCCAGTCAGTGCCTCGACCCAACTCACGCTCACCGTAACGTGGCAAGCCAGCGGTGCAGCAACAGCCAACACAGCCAGCATCACATGGAGCGCCCTGGCCGTTGCCACGACGTTAGAAGAAGTGCGCGGCGCCGGGCCAGGCGGCGATTTGGGCGAATCGGTCCAATCCAAATTGCAGCAGCTCTTGCCACTCCAAGTGCACGTGCAGTACGGCACCACGACCCAATGGATCATCGAAGTGCTCAACGAAAACCCGCGCATCCCATCTGCGAGACTCACGCGTTGGTCCATCGATCTCGCACTTGCCTCGACCACCAATGGCCTTGTCGCATCAATTTGGACGAGCCAGCCGTCTGCCATCGTGTCTGGGTCGTTCGCACTCTCGTTTGCAGGCGCGACAACGGGACCACTTGAATGTGACAGCACTGCCGCGGACGTCCTAAGCCAGTTGGAAGCGCTCCCGACGGTCGAGTTGGTTGCTGTCACGCGCTCGGCGGTGCCAGATGCGAGCGGCGGCTACACATGGTCCATCACATTCCTCCAACCTGCCAACGACATGCCACTGCTCGTGGCCAATGCCACGCGTCTGCGCCCGACACCCATGACCCTACTCGGTGTGGGCAACATCTCCGTCGGCAGTCAAGCCCAAGTGAGTGTCACGCGTGTCCAAGCAGGCATGGGACAGCCACCAGCCGCGTACCGACTCAACCTGAGTGCGACACATGTTGACTTGGCCTTTGACATTGCCGTGCAATCGCCCGTCCCGATGGCGTTTACCCTCGCGATGGGAGCGACCATCAGCGCTTCGATTCAGTTTAACGCAGTCGCCCAGAGTGCCGACGAAGGCGCGGACCAATCACTCGGGGGTCGTGTCGGCGAATCCATCCAAGCCAAGCTCACACCACTCTTTCCGCCCACAGCCACAATCGCCGTCGTCCGCACCAGCACCGCCGCCAACGCCTACGCGTGGCACGTTGTGATTGGCCATGCGTCGGCGACGCAGCTGCTGCCAACCGTCGCGACCACAACCTGTGGCTCGGTGGCGGCGTGTAGTGTTCAAGTCACGTTGACTCAAGCTCCCAATGCACTTGGCGGCTCGTTTGCGCTGGCCGTCGGCGGCAACACGACATCTGCGTTGGCTGTTGGCAGCACAGCCGCCCAAGTCACGGCCGCGGTCGCAGCATTGCCGTGGGTGAGCCAGCACGCCACCTTTGTCGTGCGCAGCTCGTCAAGCGACCTTCAACTCGGCCAAGAACTCGCAATCGTCTTTTTGACGGTGGATCAGCCGACGCCACCGCTGGTCGTGCATCCCGTCGGTCTGACTGGCCTTGGCGCGTTTGCAAATCTGACGCAGGTGCTGTGGGACGCGGCTGTCGCATGGAATTTGCCGCCCGAATCCCGCACAGTCAGCTTGTATCAACGCAACGTGGGCTCGAGTTTGGTGTTGCAAGGGTCGATTTTGAGTCTCAAGACAGCGTTGACGAAAGTGCAGTTTCAATCGACCACCTGGTTTGGGACGCTCCAATTCACATTGCAAATCCAAGCTGTCGACTCGCTCGACATCGCAACGACGCCGTCCACCGCGTTGTCGGTCGTCGTGCCCGTCAGCCCCACCCTAGCGCCACCGCTCTCGCTTGTTTTGGACACGCTCACCACGTACGAAGATGTAGTCTACCAGTTTGTGGGCCTGCATCTCGTCACCACAGCTGCCTCGCTGCCGTACGCTGCCGTCAACCTGACCTTAACTGTCGACCATGGGGTCCTGTATGTGAACGGCCCGTCGACGGCCGCAACAGCATCGTCGTCCATAGTAGTCGCCGCGGCCGTCGCCGTCGTGCCGTCGATCCTGCACTCGCTGCTCTACTTTCCGCCGCCCAACTACCATGGCCGTGTCCAGCTCGTGGCAACGCACCGCGACCAGCCAGCCCAAGTGTTTCGCTTCGACGTACTACCTGTCAACGACCCGCCGCTGCTGCACATCCATGGCTCCATCGAAGGGCCGTTTGCCACGTCGCAATTCCCCGTCTTTGCCATGGCGGCTCCCCAGGACACGCTGGTCACGTTTCCATCTCTCCTGTCGATCGAAGATGTCGACGCCGTCTTTTACGAAGCGTACAGCCCCGTTTTGACTCTGACTGTCCAAACCCCCGCGGGTGAGCTCTCGTTTGGGGTGTTGGAAGCCCTTGCTGTTGTCACAAACACACCGACACAGATCGTGCTGCATGGTACGCTGGCTCGGTTGAACACGGCGTTGCAGTCGCTCATGTACCGCCCGCCGCAGGGCCTTGTTGGCTCGACACGGCTGACACTTGTCGTGCAGGACCTTGTCGACGGGCGGGCGTTGCAGCACAGACGACAGCTCGCGATCGAATTCACAGAAGTGTGGACGCTGCCAAAGCTCCGCATTGGCCAGCTCCAGTACAATGCCCTCGAAGATGTCGCGCTCGCCCTCTCGGACATCCAAATCGACGCGCCGCCGCCACCCCCAGTGCCTTTTTCCAGCGCCTTCACTGTGAGCTACCTCGTGCGGACGCAAGCCCTTCAGCCCGACACGCACAGCGGGCCATGGGCCATCGACAACGACTGGCGGATGAAATCCATCGATTCAACCGGCGCGACGCCACAGTGGTTTTGCAGCTTCCAATCGCGGCTCTTTTTTGCCGCGACGTCAGCAACTGTCGGCCGCGAGCTCTTTGTAAGTGATGGCGGGGCCGTCACGACTGTCTTTGCCGACTTGAATCCAGGCACCGCCGACAGCTCGCCCAAGTACTTAACCGTCTTCCAAGGCAATATCTACTTTCAAGCACGGGGGCTTGATCTATCCTACCAGCTGACGGCGCCTGGCGTCGGCTGTGCGGGCCAGCGCACGAGTTCGGCTGCCCCCGATGTCCTCTATGTCGTGGCCCAATCCAACACATGGACACCATCCCAGGTCTTTGATTGCCCCGCTGGTTACGCGTGGATGACAACCGCCCAAGGCCAACAGCGGTTCACAGGCGGGGCGTCGGCGCTGCCGCCCTTTGTCTACTGGAACCAATGCGGCTGGAGCGACTTTGTCTTTCAAGGGAGTTCGCGCAAGTACTTTCGGTTTGCTGATTCGGCAGTCACGAATGGCTACAAACACGCAGGTCGGCCAGACGCGTACCCTGTCGAATACAGCGCTTTGACGACAGAGTTCGCCGGCATTGTCTGTGTCCAAATGGCGCCGACGGGCGCAGCCGCCCCGCTGCCATCTGTGCTCTGGCAAGTTAACGGCGCCTCGTCCCTCGTGTCCAAGGTTGACACGTCGGGGGTTGGGGCATACACGTCCCCCCGGTTCCTCACGACGCTCACAACCTCTCCGTGGCTTATCTTCCAAGCGACGTCCCTTGCGACAGGCGCCGAGTTGTACCGCACAAATGGCCTCACGACATACGTTGACGACTTGTACTTGGGCCCGCTCAGCGCCGCGCCGTCCAACTTTACCGAGTTTCAAGGCCGTGTGGTGTTTGCGGCAACGTCTGACCTTGGCCGGGAGCTCTGGGCTTCGACGTCGTCGATCGTTGTCAACGGACCTGGGTGGCGGTATGCACCGGTGGCGGACCTTGCACCAGGAAGTGCCAGCTCTGCACCGCAGGATCTCGTCGTGTGCAACGGCTTGCTCTTTTTCACGGCCGACGACGGCGGCGTCCACGGCCGCGAAGTCTGGACATGGGACGGTGTGCATGCCCCGCAGCTCGTGTTGGATCTCTTCCCTGGCAGCACCAGCTCCGACCCTGCCGAGCTCGTCGCGTACAATGGCAACGTTTACTTTCGCGCGCAAGCGAGCCTCGCCACCGGCTACGAGCTCTATTCGACCAACGGCGTTGGGATCACCCTCGTCAAAGACATTGCTCTTGGCGCCGGGAGCAGCTACCCGTCCTTCCTCACAGTTCAATCCAGCGTCCGCAACAGCGTGCTCCAAACCGTCCTTGTGTTTTGCGTCCGCCCAACATCAACCCAATGTTTATGGTACACATCTAGCGGCACAACAGCGACGACGATGCCACTCGTCGACTCGACGGCAGCGTCGTTTTCGATCTTGCCCGACTCGTTCCAAGTTGGAACGTTTCAAGGAAGTATGGTGTACGCCGTCGCGAGGGTGCCACCCACGCCCACATCGCCACCACCGACACCACCGACAGCGACGGCACTGAGGCTGGAAATAGCGGCGTCCCTTGGCACGCTCACGTTGGATCTGTTTTCAGCCCCTGCGCTTGTCGTCGCGTCGTCGCCGTCACACTATGTCCTCCAAGGCTCGGCCACTGCGCTCAACCAAGCACTCACAAACATGGTCTTCTTGGGCCCGCTCAATTACCACAGCACATGGCGCGCGCCGCTTGTGCAGCTCCAATTCAACCTGAGTGCACGTGCGCTTTCGAGCACCGCGACCGCGTTCATCTTTGTGCATGCTGTCGACGACCCGCCAGTGTGGACCGTCCCGCAGTCGACTTATGTCCCCACTGCTGCCTCGACCGCCGACAACCTCTCGCCCATGGTGCAGTCCGTGGCCCCCTTTACGCTGGCCGAAGACACGACGTGGGTGTTTCCACCGCTAGGGTTGCGTGCTGTGGATTGCGTCAACGGCGATTTCGCGTCCCCCAGTCGTCTCTTGATTGCATCAACAGCCTACTGGGACACATGTGTCGTCACGGTGACGTTGACGGTCGCCCATGGCATCCTTTCTGGCGTTGGTCCTAGTATTTCGTCATCGACCGTCACCCTCCAAGGCAGCGTGCCACTCCTCAACCAACAGCTGCAGTCGGTCCAGTACACACCCGCGCCCAACTTTTTCGGCGCCGATGCGCTGACCCTCACCGCGACACTCGTTCAAACTTCGACGGTTGTTCTTCCCCTCGTCGTCACCTCCGTAAACGACGTCCCGTACATATCCCTCGCCTCGGATTACGTCGAAGCATGGGAAGACAAAGTGTTGGTGCTCTCGGGACTCGTCGCGCACGACGACGACGGCGATGCGCTTCAAGTGACGCTCACGACCACCTACGGGTCGCTGGACCTGCTCTACTCCATGGACGTGGCATTGACGACGCCAGCGCGCGGTGCGCGGCTCGTCTTTACGGGCTCGCTGGCCCAAGTTAACACGGCACTGGCTAACCTTTCGTACGTTTCCGGCCGCGACTGGAACAGCGACATTGGCGACGCTTACGACAGCGTCGAGTTGCGCGTGGTCGATGTCCCCGCGGGTGCATCCTCAATTACGACGCTGACCATTCGTGTGTGGCCAACGCCTGACCCGATCGTGATTGCGCTGCCGCAAGCTGGCGCGGCGACAGCAAATGTCGTGGCGCGCCCGTCGACGCTGTCGATTGCTGGCCTTGAAGACACGCCGCTGTCACTGGCCAACGTGGCTGTGTCGAGCGTCGACGCCGACCCAGCGGCCAGTGTCGTGACGTTGTCGCTGTTTGTCTTGCATGGTGCGCTCGCGCTGCCGCCGACGGCTGGTGTCTTGCTGCACTCGCCGGCACCGTCCATGGCGACGCTGCAAGGCTCGTACAGCCGCGTGAACGCCGCCTTGGCGTCGCTCGTGTACACTGGCGTACGAGACTTTGCCGGCCAGGACACGTTGACCATCACGGCCAATGCCGTTGACGGCGGCGGCGTGGCCAGTCTCCCAGCTACTCGCCAAGTCACACTCGTCATTGAGCAACGCAACGACCCCCCCGTGTGGAGCGCCGCCGCCGCCGCGACTTACTTTGTCGACCTCTCGACCTGGCAGGCGGGGCTGCATCTGCCCAACGTTTCGTTTGTTGACGTGGATGCGTCGACAAGCGTGTTGGAGCTGAGCCTCGATGTAAAAGACGGAGCCGTCACGCTTGCCCCTGACGCGGCGGTGGCGATCGTGCATGGCAGTGGCATGCACGACACGTACCTTGTCGTGCGAGGCACCCAAGTGGTCCTCAACGCAGCCTTGGCTGGCCTCGTCTTTGAGCTCGATGGGAGTGCGTTCGACGGCCAGTCCTACGACATGCTTTTGACCAAGCGGCCGCAGATTCGACTCACGATCGACGACCTTGGCAACACGGGTTTCGGTGGGCCTAATCTCGTCTCGACCGTCGTCTCGATCCAAGTCGTGTCGAGGCAAAACCAGCCCCCGATTTGGTCGTCGTTGCTATCACTGCCACTGGTGGCCTTGGAAGACGTGCGATTGCCGTTCGCGGGCCTCTTGCACGTGACGGACCCGGACGTGAACCTCGCGTTTGGCTCGATCATGCAACTCAATGTGGCATGCCGCGTCGGCCAAGTCATCCTGTCATCGCACGTCGGGCTCACCCCGATCGGCGCTACAAACACCACGTCGTTTGCCGTCCAAGGCTCGCTCGAGCACATCAACCACGCCCTCGAGTCGAGCTACTACCTCGGTCCACCAGATTGGTACGGCCAAGACCAAGTGACTCTCACGATCGACGACATGGGCTTCTCGGGCTCGGGCGGGCCTCAGTCTGCTCGACTCGTCGTGCCCATGGTTGTCCGTGGCGTCTGCGACGGGCCGTCGTGGGTGCCGCCATCAAGCCCCACATTTCTCCAAGTCTACGAAGACCAGTCGCTTGTCCTGCACTTGCTGGCGCTGGCAGACCCCGACGCCACCTCGCTTGGCCTCACGCGTGTACTCAGCGTGCACGTGGCGGTCCGCTTTGGCGGGTTTCTTCTCGCCTCGACCCGTGGTCTGCACATAACCAACGCGGTCGTGCACGATTCGTTGCCGCCGTACTTTGCCAGCGCGGCGTCGCTCCAAGGCACGATTGCCGATGTGAACCTCGCGCTGCAAGGACTAATCTACAAGCCCGCTGTGCACTGGAGCTCCCACACACCGACAGACGGCAAGCTGCAGTACGATTCGCTCACGGCGACGCTGCAGGGAGTCGCGTGTGACACAATCACTCTCACCGACGCACTAACACTGCAGATCCACGTGGCTCCAGTCAACAATCCCCCGACACTGGCCTTGCCGAGCCAACTGCGCACGGCCGAAGACACGCCGTTGTCGCTCGGGCCAATCAACATCGACGACGTCGACAGTCCGATCTTGCAAGTGTCGATCGCGTGCACACACGGCGTAATCTCACTGTCCAACCCGACGACAGGGTCGTTTTGGACCCAAGCTGGCAACGCTACAGGCGACGTGGCCATTGTAGTCCACGCATCCGTGGCGACACTGCAATCCACAGCCCTCGTGTTTACGCCGGCGGCAACCTTTTACGGACTCGCGACGGTCCTCGTCACCGTGTCAGACTTTTTCGCCAACACGTCGGCCCTCGTTTCGATCCAAGTGGATGCAGTGATGACCCCAATGCAGATTCTCGTGCCACCGATGACGATGCAGCTTGCTCCCGCGCGCTCCCTCCGCATCCCCAACGTTCTCTTGCCACCGCTTCTTGAGCCATGGACTGTCTACGCGCCACCGTCACCGTCGAGGCTCTTCAAGAGCGAAATGACCAACCCAGACACGTATGCGGGGCCGTGGGGCGCTGGTACCGACTGGCGCAACCTTGAGCTGAGTCCGACGGCGTCCCGGCCAACATTCTTCACGTCGTTTCGCGGTCGCATGATATTTCAGGCGACGGACACTGTCGCTGGCTCAGAGTTGTGGCAATCGGACGGCCAAACAACGATGCGTGTTGCAGACATGATGCCTGGCCCCGCCAGTGCGACGCCGACCCATCTCATGGTATTTTCGACTGACTCGAAGTTGTACTTTGCCGCCGACGGCATCGATACTTCGTGGCAAATTCCATCCTACTTGGCTGATACGTGTCAAGGGTTCCGCCAGAGTACGTTCCACGGTGGCAAGGTGGCGTTTATGGTCGCCGCGACAACTCTCTGGGATCCCAATGCGGTACACAAGTCTAAACCAATTTGTCGCTCATGCTGGCGGGCTAGGTGTACGATTGCCCCGCGGGATATCAATGGGCGACGACTGACGACGCGATATCGTTGTTCCCGGGCACACAAGGCGGATCGACCGACTCGCCTGAACCACTCACATATGTTGACCAATGTGGGTGGCTTGGGTACACATGGGGAAGCCACGATCGGCGCTGCTTTCGATTCGCGGATTCGGCAGTACGTTCCGCGACTCCGTTGAACGTTCGTTGACAGATGTGGCTAGACGAGTGGTGCGTGCAAGCACGCAGGCAAGCGCGAATCCTTTCGCGTCGAAGTTGACTTTGCCACAACTGATTTCGCCGGCGTCGTGTGCGTCCAAGCGTCCACGAATCCATCACCACACGGGCGAGAACTTTGGTCGTACGATGGCACGACGACGACGCGAATTGCAGACTTGAACCCAGGCCCAGCCGGGTCGAACCCAGCCTACCTCACAGACTTCCGCCACATGATTGTGTTTCAAGCCACCGACCATGACCATGGCGTCGAATTGTGGTCGTATGATGGCGTCCATCCGCCAACCTTGGCCGCGGACATTGCATCGGGCAACTCGAGCAGCCATCCCAAGTACCTCACGTTCCACCCTGCGTCGAACTGGCTCTTCTTTTCGGCCGAGACCGCTGCGTTGGGTGCGGAACTCTGGCGATACGACGGAACATTTGTCGATCTCGTGAGTGACATTTGCGTCGGCGCGTGTTCGTCGCAGCCTCAATCGCTTGTCGTGTTGAACACATGGCTTCTCTTCCAAGCCAACGACGGCGTGCACGGCGCCGAGCTGTGGAAGTCCAACGGCGTCGTCACAGCGCTCGTCGCCGATGTTTACGCCGGCGCGATCGGGAGCGACCCCATGGGCCTGACCGTCTACAACGGCAAAGTGTACTTTAGTGCGTCCAATGGCATCGTCGGACGCGAACTCTATGCCACCGACGGCACAACCACGACCCTCTTGGCCGATCTCGCCTCGGGCTTTCCAGGCTCCAACCCGAGCTACTTGACTGTTGCGTCACCTGGCACGCGCAGCTCCATGTCGGTCGCGCCGCTTTTGGTCTTTGTCGCCAACACGCCCGACTCGAGTCTTTGGAGCTACGACGGCGTCTCGTCGCCGCAACTCCTCGTCGCGTCCGTCTACGTGGACGTAGCGGCGATGGCGCAGATGCCGCCACCCATTTCCCTTGGCGTGAATGGTCACACGCTGTACTACCCTGCGACGTCTGCGGGCACGACGCCGACGACGGCG
>VJMH01005703.1:0-22372 GCA_009835185.1 Aphanomyces stellatus | reverse complement strand
CAAACCATTCGCGCGAATACGCTGGCCAATAATATATACACACTCACGGAATACTGCTGGGTGGATCTGGGTCGACAATTTGATATGGCCCACACGGCTGCCCGGCAAACTCGATGCAATGCGCATTTTAGCCAAAATGGCGCCGTGTATCTCGAAACCATGTTTCGAAATGTCGCTACAAGTGAGTTGATTCAATCGCAGTTTGCCACAACATTAAATCAGACGATATTTCAAGGCGTGGCGACCTTCCCCAACGGCGGTCTGTGGTTGCAAGCATTGTTGACGCATACATGGATACCAATTGACAATGAAGTGGCGGCGTGGACGGCTGCGGGCATCCGCAGGTGGAAGATTCAAGTGTACAATTTAAAAGAATTGGGCTTGAGTAGCTCAATAACAATTGTCAATGCCATGGGTGTGTCACAAGTAGTTACGATTATGTCAATTCCGTCGATCCAGCGCTCCGCGGCGGTGTGGACAACTGCGTTTATGTACTATGGCTTTTGGAACGATCTTTGGCTTTGTCCCCCGTCGTCTGGATTGGGCTGTAGTTTAGTGCGCAATGTTAGCAATAGCATTGACGCCATGGGCATCAACTGGGATTTCTCCATGACTGGCAATACAGATACCAACAGCAGCCATACTTTACGTACCCACGTGGGGCCATTTCAGTCGATTGATATTTACATGGTCTTGCCTCCAGCAAGTTTAATTGCACTTTCTACAAGCTTTCACGAACAATTAATCAATCGATTGCGCAACAATCTAACCTCACTGACAGCATACAACAAATTGCCAGAAACTTTGGTTGACCCTATCCCTCTTTCGTGGACAGGACCCAACATGCTATACTATGGAGGGAGTCCGCTATGTCCGTTTGGAAAAGCAGAGCCATATGTTCAGCAACCCATGAATTTCTACGACACGTGCCAATACCAAACACCCTATTCAATGCAATTGCGCAAAGAAAGCACGCTGTTTGCGATGGCAGTGACTCAAATCACAGGCTCGAACGTTACGTCACTCTGTAGCTTATGTAAAACACAATCAAATGTTTGTAGGCAGACACTGCAGCAAGGATTAACCGTCTCAACGACCTACAGGTTTGGTGTCAACATTACCAAAGTCACGCGAGATATCATTTCATTGGGAGCCGGATTTATTCAAATGGCCCTTCAAAATTATACAAATAACATCCTGCTCTCCCAACCATTGATTTCAAATCCCCCCGATGTGTGGTCGTTCTATGGTTGGCTAATGCTCTACGAATGGGTCGACGGCGACCGAGAAGTCTACACCTTTGCAGGCGACTACCAAAATGTGACGCTGATGTCGTCTATGTTAGATCCTTTGCCACTTATCGCAAATCCCCTCGAATTACCACACCATGCTTGCACATATGTGTGGTTTGTGGTTGTGTATATCACCGTCGTGCTTGTCTGGGTCGGATTTCTGCAAGTTGTTTTCGCGGTATTTTGGCGCTATCACTCAGTTTGGCAGAATTTGCTCCAATGGAATCGAGTGGCTGGCAGCGTTTGGATCGGTCGACCCTTTATGGTCCTCCGCGGATTGGTGGCTGTCGTGATTCTCAGCACTGCCCCAGTAGTCTTCCAAGTTGATAATGGGTTTACACATTTTCAGTTTCAGCCGCGGTCGGTGTTCCACCGTTGTGTATTGGTGGGCGAAACTCTCTGGTTTAGCTACGCCGTGATTGATTTTTTGCTTCCATTTACGCAGCGATATTCGCGATTAATAGGGCCGATGTCGTCGGTGCTATCATTTTTGGCCATTTTTATCATCGACTCCAATGCACCTGTCCAAGTCCAAGCTACGATTGGGAACGACTGCTCCATCGTCGCGTTCAATCGTGGATTGGATTGCACAAGTGGTACCGTTCATATTGGCTCGCTGCATCGAATTGGACTGTTTGTAGCACTACAGCTTGGTGCAGTGCTTCTCTCGTACACAATTTTCCGGATAAGTTTTAAACTCCACGCGAGTGAAAGTAAAAACCAACATGTGCTCATCCCTGCGGCGGCCGAAATGTTCCTTGTCCCGTCGGAAGAAACGTTCTGTCATTTGGACAATATGTCGTGCGTCCTCTCAGGTATATTAGTATTTAATCAAGTTTCGTTTGACCTTAAAACGTGGTCTCTTCTCCGATCGACGGTCGAATCGACAGCTGGGCCCAAACTGCCAGAAGCAGAAACGATAAATGCGCCGACGAGTGACGCTGCCGCGTCACCAAGAGCACAAGGCCAATTGAAAGTTGTCTTCCGGTTGATCAAACGAATACGCCGGTGGCGGGACAAACATATGCGTGTGATGGGTGCATTGAGTCTTGGCTACATGGCTATGTCGGTGTCGAGTAGTTATGCCTTTTTAGTGTTGACGAAATCTACCATGGCCAATGATTTTTACTGGGTTTTGTTTGATAGCGATGCTCAATCGTACTTGACGAATTGGTTCAATCTGAACTTGCAGCTCACAGCTTCGACTCCTCAAATCAAAATGGACCAAACTGTGTACAGTGCTGCGGTGTCGACGAATAATGCACCCAACTCAGTTACGTATTCGTCCAATTTGTACCCGAATGCCATCCAAGACGAAGCAAATACATTGCCAAATGTAATTCAAGCCATGAGAGCTATGGATGGCTGTCAAGTGCCGTGGATAATGACTGCTTATTGCTACGTGGACTTTGGACGGAGGTGGTCCATGGCGCATTCTACCGGAAAAGGACAGCGATGCACCCTCGAGCATTGCAATGGAGCGGTCTATTTGGAAGCTACTTTACGAAATATTCAATGGGCAAGAATTACTACATGTTACGGCTTGCCTTTGGACATCGGCGTGTTCTCGTTCTTGCGAACATTTGACCAAGGCCAAGAGTGGCTCGATTCAATTCAAAGAACTACCAATTCACTCTCTGCGGAAGTCAACTGTTGGAGTCAATATGGCATTACGCGATATACCACCCAATGGCAAAATTACAAAACGTTGGGCGTCATCGAAAGTTTTACCGTCGAAAATGCCTTTGGATTGACATATCCGTTGACTCTAAAAAGATCAACCGGTGTCTACCAATTTTCCGCCCAAACATCGTTTAAAATGTATTGGAGTTTCGCAGGCGACTTAGCTGCGATCGCCGCCAATGGCACGAGCCCCATCGCTGGCCAAAGTTTAGTCGCTTCCGCTCCCAATTTTGCATTTTCAAATATCTCGTTCGAGGCTGTCCTGAAGCAAAACGGTACGCTCGTTGCACCGTTGGGTATCGGAACTACCCTTGTGCGGAATCTTCTGGGTCCTTACGGCACGATCACCCTCAAACGCGTGGCTGTGCCGTATGATTTACGCCAACTGCATCAAAATTATACATCCGAAGTGATGCAATTGATTAGTTCGAGCTATCAAACCCAAGAGGCATTTTGGTCTTCCTATGAAGATTTTACATTTACCCCTCGACCTCAACGCTGGGATGCATCAAGCCTCCACAATGGAAACCTCTTTTGTGATATTGATGTCGCCGACGACAACCATTCACCTCTTGTTGGATTTAGTTTCATGGGTGTCTGCTCCAACAATTTTTACGAAGAATCGTATGGCACGACGCTGGAGTTGACTAATGCCGTTTTGGCGGCAAATTTAATTGCTCCAGGGGCTCTTCAAGTCACGGACGTATGTAACAGGGAAACCTTGGACAAGGGATCCTGCATTCGCCAAGTGAACGAAACGACATTCTTTTTGGCATCGAATTTAGCCAACTTGCATTTGGCACGTGCCGAGGGTGTGAAAACGTACATCCGAGATACCCTCCTGCTGGAATTCGTGCAATATATTTCAACCAACAACGACGTGACCTTTCAGCTCTCGCAGGTTAATATCTTTGATCCCAGTGAAACCCAGCTCGAGCTATTCTCGTGGGTGATGGTATTTGATTGGGTGCGCGGGAAGCGAGAAGTCCTTACGCTCCAAGGGGATACGAGCACAGTGACAATCCTATCTACGTACGTTGAATTGGTATCCGTACCCGTCAATGTCATGGAGGTGCCGCTGAACGTTGCCTTGTACATGCGGTATGTGCTGCAATATGTTACTGGCATTTGCTTCACGGTCGCCTGTCTCATTTGTGGTTACATTGCCTGGGTGCATGGTCGAGTCGAAGCCTCAAACATGATGTCCTTCAATCGAGTGGCTGGCATGGTCTGGATCGGTCGGCCTCTGCTTCTCGTTCGCGCTGTCACAGGAATCATCATGCTCTCGACCTCTGGGTTGGTGCTCACGCGACCATTCGCTGGGTTTATGGCGTCATTTGTGTCGGAAACACCCCCATGGTACACGACGATTCTATCGGCCGGCGAACTCAGCTGGTTTGTTTACATCATCAACGACACGTTTTCCGTGTTTACGCGACAATACACGTACACCTATTCGATGAAAAGTAGCCTCCTCGTGTGGTTTACCACAGCTATGTGGGGCCTCGTCTCACCCGTCAAACACACTGGAACGATCGCTCGTGTATGTACCGTGGTCACGCTGGACTTTCAAATTCAATGTATCTCTGGCGTGTTGGCCATTGGGAGCTACAGTCGCTTCTGCGGGCTGGTTGGCCTTGTTTTTGGTTGTTGTTTTGTCTGTTATGTCTATGAACGAATCAAAAATCCCCACCTGACCGCCAATGCTAGCGCAGCATCCTTCTTTTTGTATGCCTCGGCAAAACACCAATTCTTTAAATCCAAGTGGGATTTCGCCGGCGTCCATTTTCTAGACCAAGCATCTGCAGCGCTCAACGGCGTTCTAACGATGGAGCTCCAAAGTACGTGGTATGTCCTCGACGTAAAGACGTGGCGTTTGTTTGTCTATAAGCTGGATTGTGGCGTGAATCAATCCGACTTGCCACCACACTTACAGCATGCCATGCCTCTTTTGGAGTAATTACATGTACTGTCACGAATAAAGTTAGATATTGATCCCTTCTGTCAAGAGAATGATCTAGGTACGTTTTGGACTGGAGTATATGCTAGTGCGTGCGCGTTCAAACGTTTCCGCCACGTGACATCAAATACTTTAGCTGGGCGTTGGTATAGATTTCATGAAAAATTAAACATCTAATTTCGTTGAACTTAATTGTTTGAAAGCCCCTCGCTTGCTTTTGTTGTTGTCGAATGCAAAAAACCCTACACATACTTTGCCACCCGGATATCATATCGACGATCGATACCGCTATATGCGCTTGTGATATTCATAAAAGGTTGACCCCAAGGCGGCGACCATGATTATCCCCGCAGAAGAATTGTATTGTACGCCACTCCCAACAATACCCGAACTATTAGGATTGGGTTCTTGAGCTCGCAATAAGTCCTTGTAATGCTTGATAATGATGTTCGATTCTTCCATTGCTGCGACAAATGTTTTGGGTCGAGGCTTGCCCTCGTTGATTTTGATTGCATTTTCTTCCGATACCCACAGTGGGTGCCCATCTACTGAATACGTGCGACGAAGCCCCGCATACGACGTCGTTGGGTCCTTTTCGGTGAAAAATCGCTCGAGTTCACGCAACGCCGCCCCGCGAAGGGGTTGTTTGTCGTTGTGAAAATGCAATTGAGTGCATTTATATGCACTCAGAACTGTTTGCCTGCCAGCCTTGTGCATGGTGCAACAAGCCGTGCGCCCCATCATGCCGCTGACCTTGAGAGCGTTCGATGCACATTCCGGATATATTTTCCGGACGACGTTTCGGGGGTCTTGATTCAGCCAATTAGAGAAGACTATTGTTAGCCAATCAGAATTTAGCAGAGTCGTCCTTTGGAATCGAGCAAATCGTAATTGTTTGGGATGTTATTATCTGTTTGATCACCATTGATCATGATCAAACGCGGAAGTTAACCGCTAGAACACGAAACAATTGGCGGGTTAATTCGGGTAACAAAAACAAAAACGCGGTGTGTGTCTTCCTGATACACATTCATCAAGCTTGGATGCGTCGATATAGTTGAACATGTGTTGGTATAATGATCATTTGAGCTTCATTTACATACATTGACGTCATTACGCTCGATACAGTGAATGAAAGAGATGGCACCAACCAATCGCGCCTACTTGATGATGGTTTCTTTGGTGCCAAGCAATCAATACACTGTACTGGGCATGGAGTTATTTTGAAAAGGTTTGGTTGTGCAGGATTGTCATCTCACAGTCAAATAAATACAAGTGCAGGAGTATGAGCGAATGCGTATGTGTTGGGCTTCAAGTGGTGATTAGGAACCAATTTAGCAAGGCACCGTCAGGGTAGGATCAAAATGTGATAACAGAGACTGCTGCTTTCATGTTTTCGTTGTGTCCATCGACGTTTGATATTTGACGACTGTCGGCATCTCCCATGGGCGCGTGGACAAACTGATCAAACAAACTTAAAGACAAATACTCCTTATCCGGATTTTCCGCCGGAAGATAAGCATTTCCTTGGTGCATTTTGGCAATACCTTGAGATTTGTATGAAAAGGCTGTCATTTCATTCGCGATGGAAACGAAAAAGAGTGTCTGCATCTGGGTCACGTTGTGCGACCAAAACGTCGCCATCTATATCTCGGACGTTTCGATAATGCACTGCAGCATCCGTAACCAATTGCACGGCACTGGCCGCCCATACTAACAAGCCAAGGTATATGGTCCACAGCCTTGGCGGGGCACTCGCGCCCTGCATGCGCCCGCACGTTCAGTGGCCAGCTCCGAATATATTTTATTTATTCACCGTCATGACGATGACGAATAAATTATTTGGTGCACCCCGCCAAAGAATAAATTATCCAAACAAATTATTCTTTATGTTTCATGTATTTGGCACACCATGATAATGTGCCAGCGCGCTGCATGTGCAAACAAATTGTCGTTTCAAAGTTGTGCGGAAGAAAATTCCCACACCTGTCGGTTTGCCCCCACTTGACCGAAGCGAAATATTGCTCACAGATGTTTGACGAAAACGACTGTCCATGGACGGCGGCCACCACTGAGGTTTGCAGTGAGGGACCAAAGCGATATACATCTATTGCGAGTTGTCAACGTTTGCAATCTTCGCGATGGCAAAGTGAGATGTCTGAATTGTGAAGCGAGGATATTGAAAATATTTATCAGGTTTTAGAATAATTAATTTTCTGTGCCAAAATAAATATACTTCGAAGTACTTCAAAGTATTTTACTTCGAAGTACAATGAAATCATTTATTCGGGGAGTCGGCACTTGGCCGTGTTCGTGTGGGCAAGAATGCGTTCGCCAAAGTGTTTTCGCGCCACGTGAAGGTGTATCGCGTCGGTAAACACCGCGACATCGTCGTGGACGGCCCCAAGCGCACGGTCGGCTGTCTCGGTGGCTGTGTTGCGCCCGTCAACTACTAGTACAAGCATGTCGGCACTGCTGTGCGACGTCACGACTGACACTCACAGCACCGTCTTCCTCGACCAGTCCACCGCCGCCTCGTCATGGTCTTTCGCGGCATGGCGAGCAAAACAAACGCAGTCACAGATCTCATGATGCATCTCACGCACTGGACCGAGGCTGATAACGCCGACATTCTACTGCACACGGGCTTTTGGGCAGACTACGCATAATATAACTCCATTTAGATAGAGGACGTTTGGGAAATGGCCATTGCGATGGAAACAATACGATACTACTCTATAGCACAAAGCGAATACCAATGATCTAGTGGCTAACATGCTAGTACAGTCATTGCACAACTTACTGGCGCTCATGGCCGTGGGACTTCGAATCCTAAAACTTGCCGAAATTCACGAAGTACTCTTCTGTTGAAGTTTTACATGGAAAATCGGACCAATATGGTGTGGGTCTTATCTTCCGCCGGGGGATGAGGCAATACACAGCTGTTGTTATCTATCATGCATCAAAGAAATCTCATAAAAACCTTGCCATGATTAATCTTCACGTTGACATGATTTGGAAGCTCGAATTGCATTAATCTTCAGGTTGGCACATTCCCCGAACAGATGTCCATTCCTCGACAAAGCGCTCCTTTGCGTGTACCATAATCGCCCACAAGATCAATATCTCAGTGAGCTCGATTGTGAACAAGGACATGGAAATTTGACCACATCGTTGGATCTTGGGGTTGGGGGTTGGATTCTACCGATTCGAAGTTGGCTATTTGAATCACAAATGAAATTCCGTGTTATATCACCCAATAACAGAATTGTAAAATGAGGGGCATCGTCGAAATTCCAGCCACGGATATGTGCAAAAACAGGGAAAAAACTTTGGATATGGAATCCTTCATACACCAGGTGAACGAAACCACATTCTTTTTGGCATCCAAATTGGCCAACTTGCATGCACTGGAACTCTCGCACATTTGTGATACTGGACCGTCAAATGCAACGTATCTCTGGTATTTTGTCCATTGGTGCATGCGCACTCTGTGCGAGATGTAAGGAATATATATGCGAGTGTCCCATAATACAATGGTGTCGACCGTGGCTGATGCGAGTACAGTTCACTTCTTGTCTGCCCAGCTAAAATAACGTTCTAGTATTATTGTATTCGTGCATCCCACTACGCCACACGGTCGATCGTACGGAGGGCATTGGTCCAAACGTTCAAAATGTCATTCCAATAGCGGCATGGCATCTTGTAAATGGCGTGGCAAATCGTATGGTTCAAATCCAAGTGTTTCGGTCGGTGAAAATACAAACCACCGCCAGGTTTTCACATCCAAAACATACCAGGTCCGTCGAAATTCCATCGTGAGGAGACCATTAAGCGCCGCCGACGCTTTGTCCATAAAATGAATGCCACGGTAGTCCCACTTGGACTTGAAAAATTGATGTTTCGCTGAGGCGTAGAGAAAAGAGGATCCTGTGACCGAATTGGCTGTTAGATGGGGATGGCGGATTCGCTCCACAACGTAGCAAAAGATGCAACATCCAAACACCAGTCCAATGAGTCCACAAAATCGACTGTAGCTCCCGATAGCCACAACACCCGAGTGGCATGCTACTTGACGATCCAATATCTCGACTGTGCAGACACGGGAGATTGCGCACGTGTGTTGTACTGGGGAGTAGAGCCCCCACAGGGCGGCGGTTAACCACACAATGAGACTGCTTTTCAACGAGTACTTGTACGTGTATTGCCTTGTAAGTATGGAAAACGTATCGTTGATCACGTAAACAAACCAACTCAGTTCGCCCGCGGATAGAATTGTTGTGTACCAAGGCTGTGTTTTCGATAGAAAGGACAGTGTAAATCCGGCTTCTGCATGTGTCAACACCAAGCCAGATGTCGAGAGCATGACTATGCCCGTGACTGCGCGGACGAGGAGTAATGGGCGACCCACCCAAACCATACCTGCTACCCGATTGAAGGAAAGCATGTTGGTGGCTTCAACCTGGCCTTGGACGAGAATGATATATATACCAGTAATACAGGCAATGAGAAAACAGATACCAGTGACATACCCGAGGACCCCGCGCAAACAGTAGGATACATTGACGGGAATTTCCATGGTGTTGGCGGGGGTCGATATTAATTCAACGTAAGTGGATATGGTTGTCAGGGTACTAACATCCCCTTGTAGCGCAATGACTTCGCGTTTTCCTCGCACCCAGTCAAATAACATGATCCACGAAAACAATTCCATTTCGATTTCAGTCGGGTCAAAAACATTGACCAAAGAAATTTGGAATGAGTTGTCATTGTCAGCGGAAATATACTGAAAATATTGCAATTGAAGTTGGTCGCGGATGATAACTTTTGCGTCGTGGGGATCTGCCATATGCAAGTGACCCGTTTGCAATGCAAAAAAGTCTGTTGTTTGATTGATCTGCCGAACACAAGAAGGTTGATCCAATGTTTCTCTGTTGCAAATATCGGTGGCTAATAGAGCAGTCGGTGCAACTAAATTGGCAGCCAATATTGCATTAGCCATCTCAAGAGTTGTTCCATACGACTCTTCGTAAAAATTATTCGAGCAAACACCCATGAAACTAAAAAAGACAAGTGGGGACAAATTCTCGTCCACAAGATCAATGTCACAAAACAAATTCCCATTGTGGAGTATTACTGGTGGATCCCATGTTTGGGGCCGCGGAGTAAACGTAAAATCTTCGTATGTATGCCAAAATGCTACTTGGACGTCGTAGCTCGAGCTAATCAATTGCATAACTTCGCCCGTCAGATTTTGATGCAATTGACGCAATGCATTTGGCACTTCAATGCGTTTTATCGAAATTGAGCCATATGGGCCCAACAGACCACGCACAAGCGACGTACCGACACCCCAAGGTGAGGCAAGCGTGCCATTTTGCTCCATAACAAGCTCCAAGGACGTATTGGAAAATGCAAAGTTTGGAGCGGATGTGACTAAACTGAGACCGGCAATCGGACTCGTTGCATTGGCAGTGACAGCAGCCAGGTCGTTTGCAAACCCCCAATACATTTTGAACGATGTTTGAGCAGCAAATTGAAAAATGCCGGTCGATAATTTCAGTGTCATCGAGTAGGAATGGCCAAATGCATTGTGGATCTCGTAGGTTTCACTGACACCTAATGCCTTGAAATTTTGCCATTGCGTGGTGTATCGAGTGATTCCTCTTTGATTCCAATAACTTATTTCCGTCATCAGAGACTTGGGCGTCGTAGGAATCGCATTGAGCCACAATTGGCCCTGGCTGGATGATCGTAAAAACGTAAAAACAGCATTTTCAAATGCCTCTCCGAAACATTTTTGCAATTCCATCCAATTTGCATTTCGTAACATGGCTTCCAAATAGACGGCTCCGTTTTTTTGGTCTTGATTGCAACGAAATTCCTGTCCGATACTATGAGCCATCGACCATGTTCGCCCAAAGTCTACGTAGCAATATGCTGTCATGATCCAAGGTAGTTCACAAGCATCCATATGTCTCATGGCCTGAATCACATTAGGCAAAGTATTGGCTTCGTCTTGAACAGCGTTTGCGTACAAATGAGACGAAAATGTGACAGATTCTGAGGCATTGTGAGTAGATTCCGCACTACTGTAGATAATTTGATCGAGTTCAACTTGCGCCATGGATTCTGTCACCTGTAGATTCATATTGAGCCAATTCGACAAATATGCTTGGGTAAAACTGTCAAACGAGGCCCAATAAAAATCATTCGCCATGAGGTCATGAGTCACCACTGAAAATGCATAACTGCTTATCACGGAGGAAGCCATGTAGAGAAAACTCAAGCCACCCATCAAGCGGAAATATTTTTCACGCCGTTTTGAAATTTGATTTACAGCGCGCTGAAACCACGTGATTTTTGTGTGTAATTTAATTGAAGGGGATACTGGGACAACTTGAATAATATTTTGACAAAGCGGCCTAGATTGAAACCTGGCTCGCTCAAATACATCCATATCATTGGTATGATCGTTCGAGACGCGAATGGCGGACCATGTTTTCAAATCAAAAGCAAATCTTTTGAACGGTAAAATCCCCGACATCACACTAGAAATTGCATCCAACTGCAACCCATCGGACGACGAGTCGAGGAAAAATCCTTCCGCCGCACCAGGAATTAAAATGTGGTGATGGGCTTTCTGGACATGACTTGTTAGTCGAACACCGAAAAAAACAATCACAAACGTCACCACAATCACTGCAAGATGTATCATAACGAGCAACAGAATATGATTGTACGATCCAATCTCAATAGTACCACTGGAACACACCAACCCTTTGTTAAATGCCACGATATCGCATTCATGGGCTAGAGACATGTGAAATTGGACAGGGAAAATGTACTCCAATACAAACACAATGATAAACGACACAATGGAGCTGATGGGCGCATAGATACGCGAATGGGACTGCGTCAAAGGCAAGCCAAGGTCCACGAGGGCGTAGTTTAGCCAAAGTGTTTCCCCTACAAGGACAGCGAGGTGAAGAACCGAGCGGGTTTCATACTCAAAGTAAGTGAATCCATTGTCCACTTGAAAGGTTACAGGGGCGGTGCTGAGTATCAAGACAGCAACCAAGCCTCGCACAGCCATGAAGGGTCGCCCGATCCAGACGCTGCCCACGACTCGATTCCACTGAAATATATTGAACCACGTCAACTGGGACTTGCTGAACACTTGAAAGGAGTTTTGAATGACACCGACAAACAAAAGAATAGCTGAAATATAGAGAACGAGCCACTGGATGTAAGCACACGCATTTCGAGGTAATTCGAGCGGATTCGCGGTCATTGGGACAATCTCCTCACGTGCGGACATTAGAGTCAAGTTGCGAAAGTCGCCGTCAAAGGTATACACTTCACGCTGGCCAGCGACCCATTCGTCGAGCATGAGCCAGCCAAAAAACGAAAATGGATCTTGCGGTAATGCAGAAACCAATGGCTGAAAGAGAAGGACATTGTCGATACTGTCTCGTAGCGCCAATTGCATCAGTCCAATGCCCAACGAAATTGTGTCTTGTAAGCTGCTTGTGACATTGATTATGGCATTCAATGCCTTGGACACAGCTAAGACTTGATGTAGGGTTTGAATGCATGCAGCCTCTTGAGACACACAAAGTGTACACACTTCATTTATGGGTTCCAAGCTCAAGTGCATCGCCGCCATCGCAAACAGCGCGCTGTCTTTGCGCAGATGCATTGAAAAGGGCGTTGGGACTTGACACGTATCGTAAAAATCCATGGCTTGCTGAACGAATGGCTGGGCTTTTCCAAATGGGCACAAGGGGTTGCCACCATAGTACTGCATGTTGGGACCCGTCCAGGACCGAGGAATAGGGTCAACCAAGCTTTCGGGCAATTGGTTGTACGCATGAAGAATAGTCGGGCTGCCCCGCAATTCAGTGACTACGTGTTGATGAAACGTTGCGGAAAGAGCAATCAAAGTCGCTGCCGGAAGAACCATGTAAAGGTCAATCGATTGAAAGGGTCCAATGTTGGTACGCAGAATGTGGCTGCTATTTGGGTCGAAAGAGCCAGTCATGTCAAAATCCCAGTTGATGCCTTGGGCGTCGATGCTGTTGCTTACATTGCGAACCAAGCTGCAGTCAAGAATAGTCGGCCCAGAAAGCCAAAGATCATTCCAAAAGCCATAGTACATAAACGCCGTTGTCCACACCGCTGCGGATCGCTGGATCGACGGAATCGACATAATCGTAACCGAGTGCGACACACCTATGGCATTGACGATTGTAATCGAGCTGCTCAAGCCCAATTCTTTCAAATTGTACACTTGAATCTTCCACCTACTGATACCCGCAGCCGTCCACGCCGTCACTTCATTGTCAATTGGTATCCATGTATGCGTCAACAATGCTTGCAACCACAGACCGCCGTTGGGGAAGGTCGCCACGCCTTGAAATATCGTCTGATTTAATGTTGTGGCAAACTGCGATTGAATCAACTCACTTGTAGCGACATTTCGAAACATGGTTTCGAGATACACGGCGCCATTTTGGCTAAAATGCGCATTGCATCGAGTTTGCCGGGCAGCCGTGTGGGCCATATCAAATTGTCGACCCAGATCCACCCAGCAGTATTCCGTGAGTGTGTATATATTATTGGCCAGCGTATTCGCGCGAATGGTTTGGATGGCTTTGTTCAATGGCACGTTGTCCAGAATCAACCGACGGGCCGCTGATCGTCGGGTGTCGGCGACGGTGGTTGCGCCAGAGTAGTCTTTCAAAATGGCGACCCCAGGGTCGAACATATCCACAGGACCGGAGAGACCGAGGATGAGTCTTGCGTTGACAAAGTCGATGAGGTAGGTCTGGGCGCCCGTTGTGTTGAATTGCTGCCACCAAAAGTCGTTGGTCGCGTTCTTGGAGAGGAACGTGAGGTAAAAGAGGCTGACGGACAACGTAAACACCACGTAGAGGTAGCCAAGCAAGCGCAAGTAGAACGTGGATTTAGAAGCCGTGGTAGTTTGGACATTGGCAACAGATACCACTACGCGCGCCATCGCAATCACCGGTGCGCGCAGTGACACCTCAAACGAAGCTGGGTGATGTCTAAATTTGGAAAATGCAACGGCCCAAGGCGGGCCAGAAGAAAAAACATAGATATCAAGACAAAACGCCATTGAATGAAGGCTGACGAAATACAAGTACCTTGTTGCCGCAATACTCGATACCAAGGCAGAAACGGCGAGCGATTGGCACGACAATAATTTTACTTGTCCAACGAAATGCACAATCGGAGTACTTTGAAGTTGACAAAGAAATACTGTATTTTGATTTGTCTTCCTTCATTTTGGCTCATCACAATTTGCCAAATTGACTGCAATTCCAAGTATCAGAGGTCATAATAGCCCACCTTAAATTAATCCTAAATTTGTACTTCAGGATGTAGATTTTCAAAATACAAGGTACTTCGAAGTACTAGTAGTATTAATAGTTATGATGGTTTTAGCCTGCAATTTCGATAACAGCCCTGCATACCATAATATTCTCCAAACCTAATATATTCTAAGAACCAATATCTAATGGAGAACTCGGACTCCGTAGTGACAATTTCATATGGGCAAATGTATGCTTGGTCAGGGATAAAAAACAGACTGCACCGACACATTGCGATTTTGGTCATGTTGGTCGTACGCTGGGCAGTGGCGATCGCGGCGCTCTTCTCCTTGGTTGATGCTGGGAACTTGGCGCCGATCATCGTCCGCGGCAACCGCATGTACAACTCACAGACGAACGAACGCTTCTTCATCAAGGGCATCACATACGACTACGACGTGAGCGACGAGAACTACCCCAAGAGCAAACCCATCATCATGAGCAACCTCAAAGACATCATCAACGACAAGGGCAAGACCTTCAACACGTTCCGTCTGTACAATGCGAATCCGGACATGAAATACGATCTATTCATGACGGACATGGACGCCTTGGGCATCTATGTAATGATCTCAGCGTCGCCGGCAAACGACCCGTACTTTGGTGACTACAGGTACTCGACAATCACGAAAGCATGGGGTCCCGACGGCACACAAGTCGGCACTCTCGCCCAAAAGGATCAAACGAAAACATGCTACCCCGCACTCCTCCTCGAATACGGCAAGAAACTCATTAAGGATTTCGCCAAGTACGACAACACACTCGGCATTGTTGTGGCCAACGAAATCATGCAAGAAAACCTCATGGCTGCTGCATGCGTCAAGCAGTACACGGCCGACATGAAGAATTGGATGCGCTTCAATGCCAACTCGCTCCGCATCTTGCCATTGGCATACGCAGCCGCCGATAGTGCTGCCACGGGCGGCAAGACCGCTGTGCCAAATGATTACCATGTCATCAAGATTATGGGGTTGCTCTGCGGGGACACAATGGTCAACGGCGTCATGCAGTCGAGCATTGACATTTACATGATCAACGAGTACCGGTGGTGTAACGTTCCCGGCACGTTTGGGCCATACCAAGAATTTCTGGATTTGGCCAAGGGAGTGCCCATCGTGATGGCGTTGGGTGAATTTGGATGTCACGAACCGGCACCCCGCCTCTGGAGTATGATTCCGTACCTTTTTTCCGACTCGGCGACGTCACTGGGCTTTACGGACGTCTTTTCCGGCGGGTTTGCCTATTCGTTTGGCGAAGGCTCGTTGGGCCTTATGTCCAAGTTTTCATTGTTTACAGGTTTAGCAACATTTAATTGTGTTGCCACGACTGACCCCGCTGGATTTGACTAGGCGGAAGCAAAGACCTCACGGGTTTGCCCGGGACAAACCCCACGGTCGATTACACATATTTGGCGGCGAAATTAAAAGCCACGAAGACCATCGCGACCACCGAAACGGGCGCATTCACAAAAGCGACCATTTGTTCGTGGGCGCCGCCGACGCCACCGCTTGGCACGAAAAACAAGATTGTGGCTGCTACGGGCACTTGGATGCCAGTATGCACTGACCCCAATATTGTCCTTCTTCCGACGGACAAGTGGACAACCAACACACGGCAAAACGCAGTCTGCAACAAGTTGGGCGCGCCCTGTGAAGTTGCGATCGAGTCAGCCAACCCCACGACCGAAGTCTCGATCTGTGGCAAACCAATTGTTGTGCCAAGTGGCGGTGGCACGTGCAAGACGAATGCTGACTGCGGCAGCCATGGCCAGTGCCAGCCTGGCGCAGATGGATCGACTCTGTCGTGTCAATGCATTGGCTGTTGGTCGGGTGTGACATGTTCGATGTTTAGTCAAGAGAAATGCAACACGCTCAAGAGCAACCCCAACGCCCCAAAGGTTATCTTCACAGCCGTCGCGGCCTTTTTGGGTGTTATGTTGCTCGTATTTGGCGGTCTGGGGATCGCAGCAGGCACCAAGGCCGGCGAGCTGCACCAAGCTGAACAAGCTGCGAAGCGAGATATGAACGCAACGTAATGCATTGTAATTATGTGTACTGTGGAAGGAAGCTGTTGCACACATTCCTACTGTCACTCCATCAGATACACAGTGGTGCCAGTATTTCAAGGGTTGGCAAACCAGGACTTCAATTTAGTAGTCAAAGTAGTTTTATCAATAGCTCGTGAGCGCGGCAATGTGTCTTGACATCGCAGTACTGACCAAACGACTCGCGCTTGCACTGTTTTGCTGGCATTTATCGTTTCATTCAACAACTTTTAGATGACGAGTTCGATTTCAGGAGCGTTGGGAGTGGCATAATTGATCCTTCGAAGTAAATGATGCCAGTCCGTAGGTACGATAGAATGGCAAATAGACTACTACTGTATATCGCAACTGCTATCGTCGTCGACACTGGCGCTTCAAATTAATATTGCACTCTTGCGTCGTCCATTTTTTATTAATTATGTTGCATTCATATCACGCTTGGCAGCTTGTTCAGCCTTGCGCAGTTCGCCAGCCTTGGTGCCTGCTGCGATCCCCAAACCGCCAAAAACCAGCAACATTACACCGAGAAAGACTCCGACAGCCGTAAAGACAACCTTCGGGGCGTTGGGGTTGCTCTTGAGCGTGTTGCATTTCTCTTGACTAAACATCGAACATGTCACACCAGACCAACAGCCAATGCATTGACACGACAGAGTCGATCCATCTGCGCCAGGCTGGCACTGGCCATGGCTGCCGCAATCAGCATTCGTCTTGCACGTGCCACCGCCACTTGGCACAACAATTGGTTTGCCACAGATCGAGACTTCGGTCGTGGGGTTGGCTGACTCGATCGTAACTTCACAGGGCGCGCCCAACTTGTTGCAGACTGCGTTTTGCCGTGTGTTGGTTGTCCACTTGTCCGTCGGAAGAAGGACAATATTGGGGTCAGTGCATACTGGCATCCAAGTGCCCGTAGCAGCCACAATCTTGTTTTTCGTGCCAAGCGGCGGCGTCGGCGGCGCCCACGTGCAAATGGTCGCTTTTGTGAACGCGCCCAATTCCGTGGCTGTGGTAACCGCTTTGAATTTAGTGGCTAAGTTTGTGTAATCGGCCGTTGGTTTCGTCCCTGGTAAGCCCGTGAGTTCTTTGCTTCCACCTAGTCAAATCGAGTGGTTTTAGTCGTGGCAACACAATTAAATGTTGCTAAACCTGTAAACAAAGGAAACTTGGACCCCGCTGGCAATGAGCCTTCGCCAAATGCGTATGCAAACCCGCCGGAAAAAACGTCTGTAAACCCTTGTGACGTCGCCGAGTCAGAGTAGAGATACGGGATCATGGTCCACGTTCGCGGCGTCTGCGCTTCGCAGCCAAATTCGCCCAGCGCCATCACAATCGGTACACCCTTGGCCAAATCCACAAATTCTTGGTATGGCCCAAACGTGCCGGGAACGTTACACCACCGGTACTCGTTGATCATGTAAATGTCAATGCTCGACTGCATGACGCCGTTGACCATTGTGTCCCCGCAGAGCAACCCCATAATCTTGATGACATGGTAATCATTTGGCACAGCGGTCTTGCCGCCCGTGGCAGCACTATCGGCGGCGGCGTATGCCAATGGCAAGATGCGGAGCGAGTTGGCATTAAAGCGCATCCAATTCTTCATGTCGGTCGTGTACTGCTTGACGCATGCAGCCGCCATAAGGTTTTCTTGCATGATTTCGTTGGCCACAACAATCCCAAGTGTGTTGTCATATTTCGCAAAGTCCTTGATCAACATCTTGCCGTATTCGAGGAGGAGTGCGGGGTAGCATGTCTTGGTTTGATCCTTTTGCGCGAGAGCGCCGACTTGTGTGCCGTCGGGACCCCATGCTTTCGTGATCGTCGAGTACCTGTAGTCACCAAAGTACGGGTCGTTCGCCGGCGACGCCGAGATCATCACGTAGATGCCCAAGGCGTCCATGTCCGTCATAAACTGATCGTACGTCTTACTCGGATTCGCATTGTACAGACGGAACGTGTTGAAGGTCTTGCCCTTGTCGTTGATGATGTCTTTGAGGTTGCTCATGATGATGGGTTTGCTCTTGGGGTAGTTCTCGTCGCTCACGTCGTAGTCGTATGTGATGCCCTTGATGAAGAAGCGTTCGTTCGTCTGTGAGTTGTACATGCGGTTGCCGCGGACGATGATCGGCGCCAAGTTCCCAGCATCAACCAAGGAGAAGAGCGCCGCCGCCGCGGACACTGCAACAAAGCACCACATTTCTGCGAAAAATAAAACTGGCAAGCAATGGAGCTGCCCTTTTTCGAACGTCAATTATTCTTCGCCCATAGATAATTCAATGGGCGACGTCGAATTAATATTTATATTATTATATGTACTCCGGAGTCCAATTTTATGGGATTATTTCTCCTTTGTATGAGTGGATTGTTTTTAGAAAATATATATTTAGGGCGTGCTGATACTATTTTTCAAATATTGTGTACCATATATTTTCGTCTGCGAAAATATTCCCGATCCACGGAATTACACACGCTCCCGCTCGGCTGCGATCTTGGTCGCCGCGGTCTCGGCTTGATGGAGCTCGAGGTCCTTCTTGGACTTGGCGACACGGAGGTACCCAAAGACGAGGAGCATGACACCGAGGAAGGCCCCGACGGCGGCAAAGATAGCCGTCGGCGCCTTTGGGTTGTTTGAGAGGGTGTTGCACTTGTCCTGGCTGAAGATGGAGCATGAGACTCCCGTCCAGCACCCAACGCACACGCATGTTGCGTTGTTTACTGATCCCGAGATGCACTGGCCGTGACTGCCGCAGTCGGCGTTGGACGTGCACGTGCCGCCGCCACTAGGCACGACAATCGGCTTGCCGCAGATGGATTCTTCGGTTGTGGGGTTGACGCCATCGATCGAGACTTCGCAAGGCGCGCCTTGATCGTTGCAGACGGCGCCTTGCCGCGTATTGGTTGTCCATTTGTCTGTCGGAACAAGCTTGAGACGCGGGTCGGAGCACGCTGGCATCCACGAATGGGTCAGCGCCAAGAGGGGATTGCTGCCGGCGGGCGGCGCGGGCGGGACCCATGTGCAAATGGTTTCCTTGGTGAACTCTCCAACTTGCTTTGCGATGGGCGCGGCCACGTATTGAGCCAGTAAATTCTTGTAGTCGGTGGTCACAGTTGTACCCGGTTGCCCGACGATGCCGCTGCTTCCACCTAGTCAAATCAAGCATGTTCAAACCAGCAACAAAAAACAAAAAACAAAATCAAGACGACTATACCGACAAACAACGGATACGTGGACGCGGGGTCGATCGACGCTTGACCAAATGTATATGCCAAGCCTCCCGAAAAGACGTCGGTGAACCCAAGGGACGCGACCGAGTCGGCAAAGAGGAACGGTACCATATGCCACGTCCGCGGTGATGGCACATTGCATCCAAACTCGCCCAATGCGAGTACAATGGGGACCCCCGTGGCCAAGGCCACGAGCCGTTGGTAGCTTGTGGCGAAGGTAGCGTCGTTGCACCACCGGTATTCGTTGATTAGGTACAAATCGATGCTCGATTGCATGACCCCGTCAACCATTGCATCACCACAAAGCAAACCCATGAGCTTCATGTTGTGGTAGTCATCTTCATTGATGCGGGTGCCGGTGGGTGTGACGACGGCGGCGTCAGCGGCAGCATACGCCAATGGCAAGATGCGGATCGAGTTGGCATGCACGCGCATCCAATTCTTCAAGTCGGCCGTGTACTGCTTGACACACGCAGCGGCCATGAGATTTTCTTGCATGATTTCGTTGGCCACGACCAGCCCCAGCGTGTTGTCGTATTTCGCAAAGTCCTTGACGAGGCGTTTGCCGTATTCAAGAAGAAGCGCCGGGTAGCATGTCTTGGTTTGATCCTTTTGAATTTGGGTCCCCACTTGCGCGCCGTCGGGGCCCCATGTTTTCGTGATGGTTGAAAACTTGTAATCGCCAAAGTAGTCGAGGTTGGCGGGGGATGCCGAGACCAAGACGTAGACCCCCAACGAGTCCATGTGTGCCATAAACTGATCGTACGTTCGTGCTGGGTCAGCGTTGTAGAGACGAAATGTGTTGAACGAGCCGATCATATCCTTCAAATTGCTTTCGATGATGGATTTGCTCTTGGGGTAATTGGCATCGCTCACATCGTAGTCGTATGTGATGCCCTTGATGAAGAAGCGCGCATGTGTCTGCGAGTTGTACATGCGATTGCCGCGGACAATAATTGGTGCCAAGTTGCCGGCATAGACGCACGAGAGCAGTGTGAGTGAGAAGTACCGCCACATTCTTGAATGTGCAGGGTCGTTTCGCTTCTCAACGTGGGGCGTTTCGAATATCCGGATAATGACATACGGATAACCATTTCGTCGGCACTTGTGCGTTTGGATTGAAACTGCAAGCAGGTTGGAGACGGGTGTTGATAACGAGTCAGGTGTGAGGAACACTTGTGATATTCAACTTAAAAGACACGTGAACGAGCTTAAAGTTGTAATAGTAAAATGTGCAAAGCCTGTTGGTGGTGGAATGCGTGCGATTCGGTCGACACCATCCATCCCCAAAGGACAAAGGACACACAATTGTGAATGATGTGACATCATTTTGAGCCAATCACAGGTCACAAGCTCGTCCAATCGACCGACGTTTGGTGATTTGGATACTTTATTGTTGAACTGTCCGAGTTGTCATGCAATTTGGTCATCCAAAGATGGGCACCCAAAGATGCCAAGGTGCATTGCGTTGCATGCATTCATTCGCATCCTTCTGGGGATTCTATTGGTTGTACAATGCTTTTGTAGGACACATCATGTGTTCTGACCCGGACTTGACATGTGTTCAAATCATTTTCGAATTGCTCAAGAACTCGGGGTTATTGACACAAGTTGACAACCAACACACTGTGCGGCTTGCATATGATAATCTTAATTGCACACCATCAAGCCCATTTCGTGCATGGAAACGGGAAAACGTTGACGAATGTTCATCTTGATTAACGGGACACGCTGCAACACACGTAAACGAGGGCAAGTATATAAATAATTGATAACGATACTGCATTGGAGAACTCTTGCGATATTGAACACAAATAACATGGAAACATGAAATTTCGGACGAGTTTCAAAATGGACTTAAACTCGTACAATACGCAAAACATATGAATGTTCTGTTGTTCCAGCCTCACATGACTTGGCAGCACCTCCTTCATGACTTGGCAGCACGGACGTTCGACGTTCAGGTTGTATGGTGGTCAATCCCTGCGGCGATGCTTGGATAGTGGAAACTTGCGACTGGAGTCACACTGTCAAGGCGCCAAATTTTGAATCCTGCGCATGCTTCGCCTATTGACCCCTCCCAGACATGATCAAAAATGCCGCTGTTGGTGCCCAGAGACCCCGACGCCTCGAGATCGTGCACATATATGTAGCACGACTTCACGTTGGTGTCGTTGCGCTTCGCGACGTCCTTCCATTCGACGATATTGCGGTACGCTTCATGGATTCCCGCCCTCGCGGGAAGCGAAATACTGATAACGAGGCTGCATTGAAGAACACTGGCGAAATTGAACACAAATTCTAGTAGCCCACTTAACGTTAGCGTGAAACACAGAATTTAGGACGAGTTCTAAAATTGGCTTTAAAGGCGTACAATATGCAAAACATTTGAATGTCCAGTTGTTTCAGTTTCACATGACTTGGCAGCACGGACGCTCGACATCGGGTTCTTTGACTCTGGCTGTCAATCCCTTCGAGGAGGATTGAACCTATGGGACAACTTTATACACATTGACCGACATGGAAGTACCTGAACCGCACTTGGCGTTTCTTGTTGAAACAAATCCAAGTAAATCTGTTCAACGTTCTTCTTCCCTGCTGTAGTTGACGCCTTGAACTTTGTTGCGCCGCCCTTGGACGGTCTCGCCGTCCTCTCAATATCCTCGATTCTCGCCTTGGTTGTCCACAGCGCTTGGCCGTTGACTGCATACGTCCGAGCGAGACCAGCGTAGTCCTTGTCCTTGTCAAACTCGTCAAAGAAGCGACC
>VJMH01005702.1:0-11458 GCA_009835185.1 Aphanomyces stellatus | reverse complement strand
TGCTCGTGGAAAGGTATCACAACAACGTCGAGGGACGCGGGGGGCAACATTCAGTGGCAAATCGCGTTGACATACAAAGATCAAAACTTAGCGCATAGAACTACACGATAAATAACATTCTGCTTCCCTTGAAGTCGACATCTTCGACAAACTTGACTGGGGGCCTTGAGAGCGATAGCTCTGTCGTCGCGGATCGATGACGAGTGCTTTTGGGGGACCAACCACTTCATCGTATTGCGACTCCATGGCGACTAGCGATAGAGAACTATCAACGACAGGTGCTTGGTAGCATCCAAACGCTACCTTTCATCGGTGATTGTGCAATGCGTACCGACGATGGCGCAAGTGATGATTTAGCCCATGGAGTTCAACCTGGCAACGATGACACCACTGCGCATGAAGATGGCGCACTCCTCGTGGTATATGATGGGTTGTTGATCTTGCATGCAGGGATAAACTGATCGTTGTCAGCGGCCGAGTATGCGGTATCCACTGTAGCATATGACTGGCGGCACCCCCTAAACAAAACGAACTGGATGGGGCGGCATGTACACGCAGAGTATACCTCGACCTTGAGGACTTGGACTGAGCCATGGACGGCCGTCGAAACCTCAGATTCAAGCACTTGGTGGGAACAGGCCGACGGGAATGTCAGAACGCAACTTGGCGGTTCTTGAGGTCGTGCGGTTGGTGATTGTTGGGCTTAGCCTTCGTCGGACTTGTTCGATGCAACATTGGAAATGACCGTGCTTAGCACTGGTCGTGTCCGTCGTTGCATGTACGCGACGGGACAAGGTGCAAGGGTTGATTATAATGTTGACGTTCAGGCTGGGACTCTCGAGGCTTGAAGACGACGTGCCACGAAAGCTCCGAGGACACTAGTCGTAGCATTGAGTTCAAGTGGTCAACAGCCGATCCCTCTCTGACTGCGGCGCTGAGTCATCCAGGTCGACCTGGACTCAGTTGCGTTGGCTCCGAAACGCGTCAAAAGACTGCCGTCGTGGTCCCTCGTCAACTGAATTCGTTGAACAAAAGCTCGTTGGGATACTGAGTGGCTGGATCGACGCTGTCGCTCAAGATGGTCATGTGGACCTGGCAAATATGATTGGTCAAATAAGTTTTATCGTACCCAATAAAGATGGGTTGTAGCGAATAGTCCTGTTTAATTGGTTTATGAAATTCTCATTAGCCAATCAATCAGCGTATGAACCAACGGTAGGCCAATGAAAAGTAGTTGTGAAATTCATTGGTCTAATCAGGATGTCTGACAGCCAATTACCATCGACAAATCATCTCCTCGAAAACTTCCCTTGGAGTGCACTAAACCGATCATCCATGAATATACTTTTGCATATAAATACGCATCATATTTTCTGCATTCAGTATTTAGGTCGATTTAAGGTATCCTTTTATTCATTTTCATCGAATTTAGGTCTTTCATTTTATGTTCCTTGCAAAATGGACTCGGGAGGCGTGGCATGTGGCGATTCGGAACTCCGCTGGACAAAAGCACCTACTACGTAGTACGACACACCACCATATAGTTCATTGGAGATGCGGCAAGCTCAAATGTAATGTGCTGCGATGTCGACGGCCTTTACATGGACATAGTTTACTGCGACTCTGATCTGACCCATTCACGTTTCTCCCTGCTCGGCTCATGTCCTTCCGTGATTTCTCTCCAACAAGGATTTCAGTAGCTCTTGTCGACGACAGCAACGGTGGCGACAGCGATGAAGAAGACGTCGACGACGCGACGGAATCGTCGTCGTCAGCTGCTCCGATCCAATCCAAGGAGCCAACTGCAGTCAACCCCGCGGTCGTCTCTGTGTTTGCATCACTCGACAAGCACCAGCGCGGCGAATTGACGCGCGATGAGCTTACCAAGGCCATCGACGCGGCCGCGGCCAAGTGCAAGATCAAGTTACATGGCGACGTGAACGCGCTGACAACGCACTGGCTCAACGGGGAAATGACGCTTCGCGCGACCCATTTTCTCCGTTGCCTCGAGGGCCGGGGCCAATACTTGCGGCCGAGTGTGGCCGTGGATGCAGCGCCAAGTACTACCACAACGAGCTTTTGGACCCGCCTCGCCGCGCAGCCGCCGTCGCTGATCGTCTGGTGGGTGTCATATGCGGGGCTGAACGTCGGAGTCTTTTTCTGGAAGTTCCTTGCGTATGCGCACAAGAAGGCGGCATTCAACTTGAGTGGCTACAGCGTGTGTGTGGCCCGCGGCGCCGCGCAAGTGAACCTCCTCAACGGCTTCTTCCTCCTCCTCCCCGTGCTCACGCGGGTGCAGTATGCGCTTGCCAAGGCTGCCCCCAACATTGCCTACGCCATGCACATGGAGCAGCGCATCGCGTTCCACATTGCGTACGGCACCATGTTCTACGTCTCGGGCTGGGTCCACGTCGTGGGCCAGCTCGTGAGCATCTTTGGCAACATCCCGCGCGCGTCCGCCAAGACGTGGTCGCAGTCGGCGCTCTCGCACGCGATCGAATTCCAAGGCCAGCCAAAGCCCCGTTCAATGGCATTCGTCGCAACCATCACTGGCTGGACCGGGGTTGTCATGCTCGTGTGCAGCGTCGTCGCGGCGCTCGGCAAGGCCAAGTACTTTCGGACAAGGCATCTCGCGTGGAACTTTTGGGCGCATGGCTTCGACGCGATCCTCTTTGTGCTCATGTTTGCTCACGGGTGCCACCACTGGCTCGAATCAGCCCAAGCAGGTCCATTCCTGGCTCCACCCCTTGCCCTCTACCTACTCGTCGAACTCGTCCCGCGGTTTTTCTGCACCAAAGTGACAGCCGTGACCAAGTTTACGAAAACTTTCGACACGCTTGTGCTCCATCTGCCCAAAACGAAACGGTTTGACCACTGCCTCCCCGGCACGTTCCTCCGCCTCAACGTGCCGTCCATTTCGGGCTCGGAGTGGCATCCATTTAGCATCACGGGCGCCGACGAGGACCATGTGACGGTCCACATCCAAGCGTGCGGCGACTGGACCTCCCGTCTGCACGCAATCGTCCACCCCAACCTCTTTGTGCGCATCGACGGCCCGATCCCTGCGCCAGCGGTCGACGTCCAACAGTACAAGGTCGCCGTCTTGATTGGCGCTGGCATTGGCGTCACGCCGTACCTGGCCGTGTTGCAACGCCACGTGCCCAACCAAACTCTCTACTTGCACTGGCAAACCAACAAGCAAGAGCTCTTTCGGTCGCATGCCAAGCTCCTCGAAGCCGCCATCGACGTTCACATCCACACGTACTTGACGGGCGAGTTTACCAAGAACCAACCCGTCGCGACGCAGCTGCTCAAGCTCGCGCAAAAGGTCGCACACATACATCAGGACGTCGATTTGGTATCGGGCCTGCGCCTGCCCATAGCGACGAAACTTGGCCGCCCATTGTGGCAGGCTGTGCTGCAGGGCGTGGCGCTCCAACACCATGGCGAGTTGGTCGGTGTGTTCTTCTGTGGCCCGCTGGCACTCAAGGAAGCCCTCCGACGCACGTTGCGGCAGGTTGAAGCGACTTGCAGAGAAGGAGGCAACGACGTCCGCTTGGCCTTCCACCCCGAAGTGTTTTAACAGGACAGAGTTGGTGCAATCAGCATGATATAATATTGTTTTGGTCAAACTTTGCCAGAGTTTGTAAGGCGCACACGAGAAGTAGCAAGCAAGATCACAATTCATTCTGTGGCTCTATCATTTTTCTATCGAGTGAAAGGATGACTTGTTACATCAAGGCATCCTTTTACATGACACGGACAAGAGAATACATCCTCCAACGCACGTCCTAGGATCTGCGAGGCATGAATGAGCTTTCTTGCAATAGAAGTAAAGGCTGAAATATACATTGCGCGCACACAACGTAGTGTTGTTGTAGGATACAAGTAAGACCCATTTGGGTTCAGGAAACACACGATATTGTGGAGATTACCCGTAGCATCGGATCGGCTCCGTCGCACCCTTCCTCGCACACTGCCCGCCTTTCTCCAAGTACCGTTGGTGGTACCCTTCGGCTTCGTAAAAGACCCCCGCGGGAAGGATCTCAGTCACGATGTCGCTCTTGCAAAAGATCATAGTTCGGGCCGTGAGGTCGTCTTGGTAGCGGTCCTTGGACGCCTCAGCTTCCGCCTTCTGTTCTTCCGAGTGGTAGTAAATGCCCGATCGGTACTGCGTCCCAATGTCGTTTTTCTGTCGGTTCAGCGTCGTCGGGTCATGGATCGACCAAAATTTGTCCACGAGGTCGCGGAAGCTCACGACCGATTTGTCGAACGTGACCTCGATCGCTTCAGCATGACCGGTCTCCCCCGTGCAAATGTCCTCGTACGTTGGGTTCACCGTGCGTCCGTTCGTGTACCCCACGCGCGTCTTGAGCACGCCAGGCACTCGCTGGAAGTGGAGTTCAACGCCCCAGAAGCAGCCTGCCGCAAAGGTCGCAACGTCTTCCTTGGGCTTCGCGGACGTCGACATGGCCACAGATTGGTGAAAGGCGACGCAGGAGAGCCCGAGTAGTCTGGGGAACGACGACGCAGCACCGCTTCGACGGATGCGCCCAAGCATGTAGATGGGAAATGAAGATGCGATCCAGCGAAGGTCGCCGAAAATGCAGACGGTAGCACTTTTATCCGGTATCCGGATAAAGTATTGCTGAACAATGGCATATTTTGATTGGCTGTTTCAAAAGTCAAAACAGTACCATTGGTAAAATTTATGACCTTTTAGCCAATGATCTTGATTTAATTTCGTCATAAATTCTATATAGCTCACCACCCAAAATAAACAATAGGTGGTTATCCAGTCAAAATGACTGGTTGGATATTACGCCATGTATGGAATTCACATGAAAACGTTTCGCTTTGCAGTTTTGCAGCACCGTTTCAAATCCCATCAATCTTCCTCGCAGTCGGTCGATGCATTTCCTGCGATGGGATCTCGGCTGCTGCGGGTCATCGGCCATCGCGAGTGACGCGCCTGGTGATGTCGCCGCGTCACTTCCACTGGCAACATTTGCAGCCGGCTGCTTCTGGGGCGTCCAGCTCCATTTCCAACGCCTCGACGGCGTCGTTGAGTCCCATGTGGGCTACTGCGGCGGCACGATCGACAATCCCACATACAGCCAAGTGCGCAAGGGCAACACGGGCCACGCAGAGGCCCTGCAAGTGCAGTTTGACCCGGCCCGAATCTCCTACCCCCAGCTCCTGGACAAGTTTTGGTCGATGCACAACCCAACGACGAAGGACCAGCAAAAGAACGACGTGGGGTCCCAGTACCGATCGGCTATCTTTTATCACTCGGAGGCACAGCGAGTGGAGGCCGTGGCGTCTATGAAAGCCCATGCAACAAACCACGACAAACCCATTGTGACCGAGATCGTACCCGCGGGTCGCTTCTTCATGGCCGAAGATTACCATCAAAAGTACTTGGAAAAAGGTGGGCAGTGCGCTGGTACTGGCAACACTGATCTTGTTCGATGCTATGGGTGATCATATACTAGTAATCATGGAAGAAGAGAATCAATCGTGTACTTTTAGTGTCTAAACCAACAACGACGAAGTCCTTGAAGTGTTTCGCAGAGCCAGCGATGGGGTCCTCACATCAAGGGGCGGCGGCGTTGGATTAACTTGGCGTGAACGAAAGGATGGCAAGCGCACGCCAAGTAAGACGCTAAGGCAGCAAGCAGAAGCAGTGAGCACGTTGCAGGGGATGGGCAGGAAGCAAGCACAAAATAAATCAAACTCGCTATCGAGTGATCACTCGGGGGCGACGAGCACCTCATTCATCAGAGGTCGAATGAAGTGGGCGGTGCAAGAAAGAAATGAGTACATGCAAGAGCAACGTATCCGATAGATTAAACGAAGTACCGCCTCAACAGGCATCGACCATCGGAGCCCCAAGGGTACAACTAACGCGCGTGTTTGTATGTGTGAAGAAAGAGTAATAAATGATGATGGCAATGACAATGAAAGAAAGAAAAGAAAACGAAAACCAATAACTTCTCATAACACCCGCCTTCGCTCACACTGTCTTGGAATAGCAACAGTGGACGTTCATCAAAAGCCATGACTTGGACTTGCGTCCAAAGCACATGAGCCGACATCCCGAGTCAACGAAGGGGGTCACAACCGATCCTCAAAGTTATTGGTTTCGTCTACTTTGGAAAACAAAGTAAAGAAGAAGGTACTATAGAAATGATCCTGTACAAGTACGGTCTTACTAATAAAAGGACTAATCGACCTGTGGAGAATAAAAGGGCACCTGCCACGGCAAGAGTTGACCTTTAGCAGTTATATGTACCAATAGCATGTCTACAATTTCAGAAAATTGAATTTTAGCCAATCGCAACAGAATCCAGAATTATAAATTTTGAGATGTCACTATAGATTATTAGTAATACTAGTATAACATTTTGGAGTTTCCTTAGCAAACGAACGCAATGAAACTCGAAAGGTGAAGGACGATGTTACTTTTTTTTGCCTGGGCTTGGCGCAGCAGTGGTGGACGCCGCCGACGAGCCGCCAGTGGGTGCGGCATCGTCCATGGCATCGTCCATATCATGGAGCGAGACCTTCTTCATCACGCGTTTCTTCTTCTTATCTTGGTCCAAGAGCACTTGCTTGGACGCTTTCTTCACGCGGTCCCGGCTGAGCGCGTCGTCGTTCTCTTCCACGGCGAGGTCGTCGTCGACCATTTCGTCGGGCAAGAATCCATCGCCGGGGAGCGGGATGCGCTGGTTGTACGGCCGCGCCACGCCCACGGCCAGCTCGTCTTCCGGCATGGCCACAACCGACGCCGGCGCCGCGACGGCCGCCATCGCCGACACGTGCTCGACCACATTGTCGCCCGACGACGACGGAACGGACGCGAGTTCGAGCAACGCGCTGAGCGTGACCTCGCTCTCGTGCAGCGCGTCGACGATCGAGTCGTCGTGCACGTGGATCGCCTTGCCGTCTTCGCGGACGCTCTCGATCTTGTCGACGAGGTGCTCGACGCCGGCCTTGACGCTGATGAGGATCTTGGCCACGCGCTCGAACTTGAGGCGCGCGCGCTCGAGCTTGGCCACCGCAAGGTTCAAGTTGCTTTCGTGGTCGTCGACCATCTTACGTCGGTGGCCCCCGCCGCTGCCGCTGTACTTGAGCTCCTCGACGCGCGTCTTGAGGTGCATGTGCTCGGCTTGGAGCGCTTCGAGGCGCGCTTGGTTTTCTTTCGTCAGCATCATCAAGTTCTCGGTCGTGCCCTCTTGGCTCACGATCTTTTGGATCACTTCGTTGACGTCGCTCACGCCCGTCGCTTCCTTGATCTTGCGGAACGCAGCTTCGAAGATGTCGATCTTGCTCCGATGTTCCTTCTTCTCCTCGGCCACGCGGCCTTCCTTGAGCGTGTTGAGCGCGAGCGACGTCTTGAGCACCGAGCCTTCGTCGTTGGTCAAACCTTCGGCTTCGGCCTCGACGATCTCGTGCTTCTGTCGCTCGCGCCGGTCCAGCCGCGCGTTCATGTCGAGCTTCATCTTGGCCACTTGTTGCTTCTCGCGCAGCTCCTTGTCGCGCAGTCGCCGCTCTTCCTCGTAGTTGGATCGCACGCGCTCCAGTTCGGCCACCGTGAGGTCCTTGGCATGCGCGGCGTCCGCCGAGAGCATCACGAGCTCGTCGTAGTCGTGGTTCTTGGCGGCGGCCGCTCGTTCAATGGCCGCGAGCTGGTTGTCAAAGCCGATGCGTTCTTCTTTGAGCCGCTTCACGATCTGCTCGTACGTCTTTCGGATGCTCTGTGCCTCGTTGAACTTGATCATGGCCTTGTCGAGGCGATTCTCGAGCATTCGGATCTTGCGCGTCTCGGGCGTGTCTTCCATGCTTGGCTTCTTGGCCTCCAACTCCAAGTCCTTGACGCTGTCCTACTCGCTGTCACACTCTCGTCCTGCCACGTCATATGTACCTTGAGCTGCTCCAACACATCGACCTGCGCCGCGACCTTGTGTCGGACGTCGTCGTATTGCTTTCGGCACTTGGTCAGATGCATGGCAACCTGCGACGTCTCGTCGTCGCCATCGTTGGCTACAATCGCGCCGTTGCCATGGAGCGGCGCTTCGTTCTACACATCAGGTGATGCTTCCGTAATGAAACTCAAATCATCACGGACGCGCTTCATGTCGGCCACTTGCTTGCGCAGCTCCTTGTTTTCCGACTTGAGCTGGCGGATGAGGTCCTTGTTGGAGTTTTTGTTGGATTCGAGCAATTCGACGTTGCCCTTTCGGTCCACCTCTAATAAAGTGGCTGTCAGCGAGTCGAACGAGGTGGGGGCGTACGCAAGAGCCGCATCTTCTCACGCAGATCGTCGACTTGTTCCTCCATCCGCGCGTCGTAGTCCATCTCCATCTTCTTGAGTGTCGACTTGGAGTCATGGCGCTGCATGGTCGCGCTTGCTTTCGCCCTCTGTCGGTTTCAAAGTAACGGACATGGCACATCGTTAATTTGATTTGTTATATAGTATTCGTCTTAAAACAATATGAGCGCTATTGGTTTAGTGGTAAAATATCTCGTTGCCATCGAGATGCCCCGGGTTCGATTCCCGGATGGCGCACTCATTTTTCGGCCATTTTTCCTTGTTGCAGAGAATTCAACTTGATTGTCGTCGGCTCCGCCGCACGGCCGCGCAAGTGACAGTGAGGTGAATTCTCTTCAGCCATTCGTGTCGAGTTTAATGACAGTGGGCTCAGTCATGGCAAATAGTAGACTGCGCAAGTGAAGGGAAACAACGCATCAAACCTCTGCCAAAAGACGAAAAAGGTGTAAACAGTACTGAGCATGCTTGCATTGGTGTAACCCATTAGAACGCAAAGTGCATGTTGGGCGTGAAGCCCAGCTCTTCGAGGGCGGGGAGAACGGCAAACTTGAGCATGGGCGGGGGGCCACAGAGGAAGATTTGGACGTCGTCACCGGCGGGGAAGAGATGGTCCTGGAGCATTTGCTTGTTGATGAAGCCACTCGAGTACTTCCACGACTCGGTCGGGCGGTCGATCGTGTACCAGACCTTGACGTTCGGATGGTCCTTGGCCATTTGCTCGAGTTCAGCGCGGCACAAAATGTCATCTTCGGTCTGGTTGGCAAACAAGATGGAGAATTCCGTGGTTTCCTTGGGGTTCTGGAGCGCGTAGCGGATGACTTGGAGCATGGGCGTGATGCCGGTGCCGCCCGCGACCATGCCAATTTTCTTGGCCTTGCGCGTTTCGACGGTCGTGTCCTTGACGCGGTGCTTGATCGTAAAGACACCCAAGCCCTTGTACGTCAACTTGCCCTTGGGGCCTGACACTTCGATTGCGTCGCCGAGCTTGAGGCTTTCCAAATGCTGGGACATTTTGCCGCCGTCGGGGAACTTAGGGTGCACATTCTTGAAGTAAATTTTCACAACCAAGTCGACGTAACCCAAGACATCGTCCGAGCTCACGGGCGTGTACGAGCGCATCACGAGCTTGCCTTCTTCGTCGGTGAAGCGGAGGGAAATGTGTTGGCCGACGGGCAGCCCCAAGACGTGCTTCTCGGATGGCAATGCAAAACGGAAGCGACGGGTGTCGTGCGAGAGGGTTTCCTTCTCGATGAGCTTGAGCATGACGGTCTCATCGGGCTTGAGAGTCACCAAGCTCGACGCGGCGTTCAACGTGTAGCGGCGGTAGAGGACCTCAAGCACCTTTGAGAGAACGATCGTGAGCACGACCAGAAGGATCGCATTGCGAGTGCTGTTGTCAACGTCGGCCATGCTGCAGAAAAATGGGCAATGGGACGAGGGGGGCCTCGGGGGAAGTCATAATATAGTGTGATGTGCCTACAAATACCCAATCGGAATTATCCGGATGTCATAACATTCAAATAGTGTACGTAATTGTCCGGATAATTCATCAACGTCATGGACAAGGGTGCGGTGACAGCACATCGAGGTTGCAGTTGGATTTTGAAGCCCTGACAACCACACACCAGTCGGAAGCAATGCGGCGAGTGCGAAAGCAGTTGATGGAACTACGGATTTCGCTTGTCCTTCGAGGGTATTCCTAGATGGTGATGGAATAAAATCGACATATATTGTCGATGTTATAAACAACATCTACCAATTCTCTTCACCTAAACGACGAAAGATCGTGAACTTCGACGATGAGCTAAAATGTAATGACATAGATTGCCTCAGAACATCTTTGATGCTCTCCTTACGTCTACTCTGCTGTGATAGGCGATGGGATGGTACCTATCGAACCTTAATGCCTTGACGAGGGCACCATTGCAATTCGCATCAAACCTGAACTGAACTTCAAAATTGTCCATGGTGTATTGTCGCCCGCCTCGCACTGTCAGTGACTAGTAGTAGATTGCAAATCGCCACAATATCGAACATTTCAACTGCAGTACCTGGCACATTCATTGATGGCAGGAGTGCATGAATCCAAACTTCATGAACGCCCAAAAAGTCCAATAATGATCTACCATGTCTAAACTATTGCGAATGTCAAGAAGCACTTTGGCGCAGAGGAAGCGTGTTGGGCTCATAACCCAAAGGTCCTTGGATCGAAACCAAGAAGTGCTATTTTTGTACCCTCCACATACAAAACTCAAGTCTTTTTACTCGACACCACAAGAAAGAGACAAGAACTACGTGACAACCATATGTACGTGGTTGACACGATGGTGCAAGTGCACCTGCATTTGGTTCAACTACACTGATTTTTCTTCTTTCACGGGCCGTGTGAGTATGAGGGCTGTGCGTTCCGGCTAGAACAAAGCAAGGAATCGCTGGCTGAAGGTAGTGACTTGACAACCAATTGTGGTTGGAAAACGACTAGAGGTAACAGGAGTGGAAAAGAGTATCGATCCAATGCAAGATCACAAAACGAGTCTCCTCAGCTCACTTATTGAAAACAATCTACATTTCGTTACAAGGCAACAGCAAAATACAATCGAACATGTTGAATTCCACTCAATGCATCATCTGGCGCGCGATCAAGTTGGCGTAGATGCCGTTGGGGATCGCAATCAATTCGTCGTGCGTGCCTTGCTCGGCCACGCGACCACCATCCACGACAGCAATCACGTCCGCGTTGCGCACCGTGGAGAGCCGATGCGCGACGATGATGGTCGTCCGACGCTTCAACTTGAGCAACTGGTCCAGACTCTCCTGGACAATGCGCTCGCTTTCCGTGTCCAACGCACTCGTGGCTTCGTCCAACAACAGAATCTCCGGGTCGCGGATGATCGCACGCGCAATCGCAATGCGCTGCTTCTGCCCACCCGACACTTGCACGCCGCGGTCACCCACCGACGTGTTGTACGCGTCAGGGAACTGCATGATAAAGTCGTGCGCGTTGGCCTTCTTGGCGGCGTCTTCGATCTCTTCTTGGGTCGCGCCAGGCTTGCCCGTCGCGATGTTTTCGCCGATCGTGCCGATGAAGAGCACGGGTTCTTGGCTCACGATCGAGATGTGGTG
>VJMH01005701.1:0-12671 GCA_009835185.1 Aphanomyces stellatus | reverse complement strand
CCTCATGCATCGCTGGGCTTGTATAAGCCCGGCCAACACACGCCATACTCCGAGACCACCGGAAGGCTGGTCTCGGGCGCATGATCTCTGGCAAAGGTCAGGCTTAAGGCATGGAGTGATCTGATTGGCTCCTGTGGACCAATCAGATCCTTCGGGCCCGCGTCGGTTGAAGTCAACGGACGCCCATTGGGTAGAATAGATTACTCTGATTGGCTAGATCCAGTAGGGATAGGTTTAGTTTCTCTTTTCTCCCACTTCCTTCAGTTTCCAACTTGCGTTAGATCCTTCGGAAGGAGTAGATCTATAACACGCTTGCGCTTTGCCAGGGAGAGTGCGCCTCCCCTAGTATTGTGTTTATTGGGATACACGCGTGGAAGCGCCACAATGCCCAGTCGCAGTGACGACACTTCTTTTGACGAGTCGTACGAACCCATTCAGTTTGGACACCACAAATGGCAACTGGTGGTCGAAGATGCGACCGAGCCACTCGCGATCTCCCCGACCCAAGAAGCATGGCTCTGGTCTACGTTGGCCGAAAAGGATTTTGGGTGTACCATATAAAACTTAACACGCCACAGCACCATTTAAAAATCAAGTAAAGTTATAAACAAACCATACCCGCGTCCCTCTTGTCGAAAGACAAAAAGAAACAAATGGACTGACATGCAATACAAGTATACGATGGTTGGGATTATGCATGGCTGGCACTGTTATTGTGCACGACGATGATTGGTCGATATTGTGTTCGACAGAATTGTCTCCAAGGTATGTGATTTTTTCAAATGTGAAGAAACCAAATTTGAGAGGACTGATATTCGGAGTGTGAAGCTCGCGACCTAATAAAGACGCTGCTACATACAATTAGCTATTGTCGTGAGATGGGGATTGTTCATTCAAACTAAAGGTGATTTTGTTCATGTCAACTGTTATTTACATTTTATGGTGGCAACATACACTTGACTGTCATTTCTGTTGGCTCAGGCCGGCTTACGGCAACCAGTTTCTTGGCTCTCATGACACATGAATATTACTCTACGAGGTCGTGGAATATGATTTGCTCTCATAAGCCGCTGTAATCCCAAATATCAACAATGTTCGCTGTTGAAGTACTCTTGAGTATTCTTTGTGCTAACGCTAAAAAAAGCTTGAGTGAGAGAGAGAACCGGAGTTTCTTCCCCCATCCCTCAATCTGTTAGTATTATGACTGAGCCCAACGACGTCGTGCGATTGTAGTGCCCTCAGTACCCCAGAAACACTCGACGTCCAAATTATTCAAGTCCTTGTATGTTTTTAGTTTCTAATTTGTTTGAATCGTTTGTCGCGACTTGCACGATTCCCGTCTTACAAAGGTTTTGAACCACAGACACATCAAGCGAGTGAATTCAGAGATGACTTTTCTTCAAGTTACATCCATGAGATGAACTCAGATGGATATACTGACGATGCCGGATACTAGTACGTCGAGAACGTGAATTTGCATGACAACTATGTATCGTGTAGGGTTAGGTCATTTGAAGGGAACATTTGTCCAAAATCAATAAAAGAGTTGAATAGATTCCGCTAAAAATTGCAGTGTTGCTCTGAAAAAGCAAACAAAACCAACAAGGTGACGATTACGCCACCGAGTGCACCGTCATGTCCAACTTGACGGGTTTGATGGTGACCCCGACCAACTTGGGATGGATGTCAGCCTCGCTCGTCAATCGGAACGAATGTTTAAGCAACAATGTTGCGACCACAACCTGCAACTCCGCCATGGCAAATCGCATTCCAATGCAATTTTTGGGACCCGTGCTAAATGGCATGTAGAAGTACGTGTTGCCTTGGCCATTTCGGAGGGCCTTGTCGGCGGCAAACTCAACCGAGCCGTCGAGGAAGCGTTCTACGCCACTCATTCTCAACCATCCATTCATCCTGTCGTCGGATTTAGTACCTGGGACAAACGCATCAGGTTGGACCCAGTACTGTGGGTTCCGATGGAGGGCCCCCGTGTGTACATTGATGACTGTGCCCTAGTCACAGCGGTTAGTCGACGTTGTTTGTGGGATGCGACCTTGGGCACAAAGATTGGTTTTCCAATTGACATGGGAATATAATCGTCGGTCCCTGTCATTCGGGACGCCAGCTGTGCGACGGTAGGGTAAAGTCTCAATGTTTCGAGGATGCAAGCCGTGATGTATTTGAGGTCGGCCAACGCTGAGCATCCAATCGTCCCATCCGAAGATGACGCCGCGGCCCGCGCTTCGTCTCTGGCTTTGGCTTCAATGTCTGGATGTTGGGCCAAAAACGTCAAGATCCAGTCCAACGTTGCACTGGTGGTCTACGACCATCACTCGTGAGTCATTCCAGCCATTCTAATCTCGTCTTACTTCGTGGCCCGCAAGCATAAACGTCATGACGTGCGTCCGAGCTTCTTCTGCGGTCACGCGGTGGTCGGTTTGGGCGAGCTCGTCGAGCATAAGGTCCACCAAATCGACCGCGCGCGAGACGTCACGGGGCGCGGCCAGCTTGGCGGTGATGACGTCATCAACTGCTTCGTAGAGCATGCGTTTGGCTTGGCGGCGACGCGTGAGACGAGGCAGCGGCCATTGACGAAACGTTGGAATGAATGTGATTCCAACCACCACCAAAAGGCTCGGGGCCGACAAGAGCAATTTCACAGCGTCTTCAACAAGCGAGCCACCCGTCTGCGCCCCAAAATCGTACCCAAACGCCGAGACCCCAATGATGTCGAGGGTCAGTTTGGTGAAATCTAGTCCGAGTTAAAGAATCGAGGGGTAGGGGAGGACGACCTACACTCATGCATGTCGACGGGAGTGTGTGTGTCGACGGTGACGCCGAGCGCGTCATCGAGTCGCGCGGCGTGGCGGGCAAAAACGTGGACAAAATCTTTGATTTTGGCAAAGCCAAAGTGCGGCATGAGCATCTTGCGTTGCCGTTTGTGCGTCTCGCCTTCGGTGCTTAGGAGACCATCGCCGCCAATGATGTCCTAAAACCGAGGGAGGTCGTGACTAAGTAGTGTGATGCCGTACACGAAGAAAGGCACGTGTTTCCTCGGAGCGCGGGTAGTTGTCGCTGTGGGTGGTAAATACATGCTTGAGGGCCTCTGGGTCAGTCAACAACACCTACGTCGAGTATAAAAACGCTATGCTTTGATATTTGAAAGGTGTACGATTTCGGTTGTAATTGCACGGTAGTGCACCGCCCCACCATACACTTTGATCCTGCAGCATGGACTAAATTCAAATGGAATCTTGTCAAACACGTACCAAGAGAGGAATGGTTCTGGGAACTGGCCATGCGACCACTTGATGTCAAACACGTCTTTGAGAGAGCCGAAGAACCAATGGCTGGACTTGGGTCCCGGGATCGCAGTCAGAGGGCTCCATGATGGTTTGAGCACAAAGACAAAGACGAGGACACTCGTGACGAGAATGCCAATGACGAAGAGAGCCAAGGCAATCGTGTAGACTAATGGTGTCGTCGAGTCGGTGAAAGGAAACAAAGTAGCGACTTGAACCATGGATGTAAAAATGGAGAATAAAACACCGGGCAGTGTCCCCACGTGTCTTGTGATGTCGGACGAATCAAGAACTCATCAAATTAGTATCTTTGCTGTAACTGACGATCTGCCAGGATTTGTTTAGCTTGCTGCAAAGCCATTGGTCAAAAACACACAGAGTGAATGTATTTTGACCTTGTGTGAGATTGCGACAAGTTGTACGAATCACACCGAAAAACTTATCACATGAAAGATCGCCTCCGTTTAGGGAACCATTGTGGCACGTTTTCTTCAAGGAGTTGCCGTCTTTTCTTCGAGCGAGGCTGGTCCAAGTCATCGTATTCTAGAGCAAGGAGGTACTCCTTTAGAACTCAAATTCTTGGCGAGATAAAATATACAATTGAGGATAGTAAGACGGCACGGACACGTGGCGCGAGTGTAATTTGGCCAACAGGTACTAGTATGTGTATGCTTGCCACCCTTGTACGAATCATACAGTTGTACACAATTCAGCCTGCCATACAAAGTATACAATGAAATATCACATCCACGGCCGATAATGTCAGGCTAAATCGATTGAGCTGCACTGACTGGGGTGGGCCCCTAATTCCTCGCCACACCAGCCACTGGACGAAGCCTCCAAATTTGACTGCGTGCAACCGCTTGAAAATACATCTAACGGTAGTCTTGGTTTGGGGATATAATCTGGTTCATTCTGTTGGATTTTAAATTCAATATTGTATCCCCCGATCCCAACCCCACCCCTCACATAAATATCATTTGCGCTAACTTGATCCCATCCCCATGGCAATCATACAAGTACTGCTATCATGCGGTATAAAGTATCAATATTATAAATCGGTCCAACGAATGGACGTTAAGCCACCGTGTGAACTGTCATTTCCAAATGGACAGGTTTGATGGCAACACTCAGCATTTTGGGATGGATGTCAGCCTCGCTCGTCAATCGGAACGAATGTTTAAGCAACAATGTTGCGACCACAACCTGCATCTCCGCCAGCGCGAATCGCATTCCAATGGAATTTTTGGGACCCGTGCTTAATGGCATGTAGAAGTACGTGTTGCCTTGGCCATTTCGGAGGGCCTTGTCGGCGGCAAACTCAACCGAGCCATCCAAGAAGCGTTCTACGCCACTCATTCTCAGCCGCCCATTTGGCGACGTCGTGGGATTGTAACGTACCAGGTACAGCCGGGTCCAGTACTTTGGGTTTCGATGCATGGCAGCCGTGCTCACAAGAATCGTGGTGCCCTACTCACGATGATAGTCCCATGTGACTAAACGTGAGTCCGACCTTGGGTACAAAGATGGGCTTTCCTTCCGACATGGGCTGCGTATCGTCGGCAGAACCCACTCGAGTCGACACTTGGGCCACGGTTGGATAGAGTCGCAGGGCCTCGTGGCTGTGAGGTACTTGAGCTCGAGCAATGCTGGCCATCCAATGTGCCATCGAGGGATGCCGCCGTCCTGGCTTCAACTCTGGCTTTGGCTTGGACGTGAGGGTGCTGGGCAAACAACGCAAACATCCACGAGAGGCTTGAACTGGTCGTCTACTACGCTGTCGCACGACCATCACTCCTGTGTCACTCCCAGCCATTCAAAAGTTGTCTTACTTTGTGGCCAGCGAGCATGAACGTAAGGACGTGCGTCCACTCTTCGGTCGGCGAAACGCGGTCGTCCAATAAGAGATCGACGAGATCGGCGGCGACGTTGTCACGCGGGGCCTTGAGTTTGGCCTTGATGACGTCATCGACAATGGCTAGGAGCTTGCGTTTGGCATCGTGGCGCGCCTTGAGACGGGGCCACGGCCAGTGGCGAAAGGTTGGAATGTAGTTCATGCCAACCGTCAAGAGTAGACTCGGGGGCGTGAGGAGCAACTTGAGCGCGTCGAGAATCGACGGCTGGCCACCGAGTGCGCCAAAGTCATAGCCAAATACTGACACGCCAATGATGTCGAGGGTCAGTTTGGTCAACACTAACATCATATGCGTCGCTAAGTACAGGGGTAGGGGTACTTACATGTATCGTTTGACCCTACCGATCGGGGAGTCAGACTGTTGTACACAGTGTACGACGGACTGTACCACGAGAGAAGGGGTTCGGGGTGTTGCCCTTGGGTCCACTTGGTGTCATAGATGTCCTTGATCGACCCAAAGAACCAGTGACTCGGGGCAGGGCCAGGGATTGCGTTTAGTGGTCTCATTGCGGGCCGCAGGACAAAAAAATAAAACAGAGCACTGGCAGTCATGGCAGCGACGACGGCGACCACAATCGACACCGTCGCGGCATCCAGGGATGCGAAATCGAGAGCTTGATCCATCATGGTCAAGTTTTGAAATGACCTTCGAGAATTGTGTCCACAGTGAGTGGCCGCGACGGCAAGCAGGATGTCATGATGACGACTTTACCCTTGGTTCTATCGTTTTATCTTGTACATATCTGCAACCATCCCATGTGTGTGGTGTGTGTCACGCAAATTGTGTCACTCACCACAGTTTCATTTCTCAGATCAGAACATAGCGATCGCTCGGACTTTGACCTTGATAATTCTGTAATAAAGAATGGGCTTCAAAAGACTTTTCCCGGCGCAGGTGGCCGTCTCGCCTCCAAGAGCGCAATACAAGCCAACAACCTTGTTTTACTACTACGTGGAACTCTGGAGAGCATTGCGCACACAACAAACTCTTTGATACTCCGGAGTAGACTACTAAAATGCCTCCCCATTGGTTCATAACAAGTTACAGATCAGTTTTGGCCAATCGGGAAGAATCATGTGTTTCATCGTGTCGCGCTAGCCGAGTTCACACATCAGCACCAATAAAACATCAGGGCGACATGTCGGTTTGAGTTCAGTCAGACCTAACCACAAAACACCAACGTGAGTACCGTACTCGACAGAATAACAAACCACTCAAAATTTCCATGAGCAGACCATTCATACAATTCGCAGTTATTCAACGCAACTGTGTCGGAATTCAAAATTCAAAATATCTCATGTTGAAGGGCATCCTCCTTCACCAACAAAAAAACGATCGATGGGTCAAGCAAGCCAGCTAATTTTTGCTGCAACGAAAGCTGGACAGCGGCAAAGTGGAAATAATACGTCCAGGGAAATCTTGGGGGTACTCAATCAGTCATTTTCCAATTCACATTGGCCTCATCACTCGGACTTTTTGAAATGTCTCGTCTTCTGCTGGCACTTCAGGCGACGACTACGATCGCCTTGTTTGCGACCGTCGAGGCCACTCTTCATGAGTCTCTTCGTCGTCCCCATTTGCAGCCATCCACAAGGGGTTTATCTAGTGACGCGCCACCGTCAGCATCGGCGTTTTATTATGTCTTGCTGGCGTTTGGTTGTTTTATCGTGGCCGTGGGGGCGGTGCTCAGAGCGACAAAGGGTAATTCGACAGCCCAAGAAGATGAAGGCGACAGTGATGGCATGAGGCTTTCGGTGCTCTCGACCACGGGCAACTTGTCCTGCTACGTCCAAGAGCCATTCGAGTCTCCCGTCGTGGTGACCGTTCACACGACCACCGACAAGCTACCAAGGTGACAACACTTTTTCGATCCAACAACAACAAATAATGCTGTTCGCCAACACAGCTGTAGAATAGACAGTGTTCCAGCCCAAGGCAATTAATTTGATTCGTTTCTTTTGCCAGCCACGCGAGGTCCAAATCTTCGTGAGCAATTCTGCTTGATTGTTAGCAGGTGTATCGATGATCGTTCACACTTAGTCTGTAAACCTGTTGGGTTAATCAACGTGGTAGGGTTTGACCCTTGCCTTCGAGCATGCAGGTGTATCAAATGTCGCCTCCGGCTGTCAATAACTGTACAAAGTCGACTAAAGGCGATAGAGTCTCGTTACCCCAACTCAAAACACACTAGAACGCAATTGAGTACTCAATTGTCGACCTACTTGAACCAACGCACTCCATCATGCCCTTTTCTGAGTCGCTCGATATAAAACTCGACCAAAAAGCACTCGATTACGTACTACAACGTGCTGAAGCAATCAACTGTTGGCAATACAATTGGATCAGGTGGCCGAGTGCACCGTCATCTCCAACTTGACGGGTTTGATGGTGACCCCGACCAACTTGGGATGGATGTCAGCCTCGCTCGTCAATCGGAACGAATGTTTAAGCAACAATGTTGCGACCACAACCTGCAACTCCGCCATGGCAAATCGCATTCCAATGCAATTTTTGGGACCCGTGCTAAATGGCATGTAGAAGTACGTGTTGCCTTGGCCATTTCGGAGGGCCTTGTCGGCGGCAAACTCAACCGAGCCATCCAAGAAGCGTTCTACGCCACTCATTCTTGTCGGGGGATTGTGAAAGATACTTTTGAACCTGGGATAAACGCCTCGGGCTGGCTCCAATATCGTGGATTGCGGTGCATCGCCCCCACATTCACTACGATGTTGGTGTCCTGACGTAATCACAAGGTAGTCACTCGTTCTGGACACGAGGGACGTACTTTGGGCACAAATATGGGTTGTTTGCTGTCGGAGATAGGGATGACGTCATCGACTGCACTCACGCGGGGTGCCACTTGAACGACCGTGGGGTAGAGCCGCAAGGCTTCTTGGATGCAAGCGGTGGTGTATTTTAGGTCGGCCAACGCTGACCACCCAATTATCCCATCCGATGATGACGCCGCCGCGCGGGCTTCCGCTCTGGCTTTGGCTTCACTGTCAGGATGTTGTGCAAAAAGCGTAAAGACCCACGCAAGGGTCGCACTCGTGGTCTACAAGTCATCATCATGGATACTTGGATATTCGGACATGTCATCATAACATACTTCATGCCCCGCGAGGAGAAACGTCATGACATGGGTCCGCGCGTCGGCGGGGGTGACACGCTCGTCGGCTTGTTCGTCCAGCATCAAATCCAAGAGGTCGACGATCGGTCGTGTGACATCTCGGGGTGCGTGGAGCTTGGCAGCGATGACGTGATCAACGACGTTGAATAACGTGCGCTTGGCAAGGCGGCGGCGCGTGAGACGAGGCAGCGGCCAGTGTTTGAAGGTTGGAATGAACGCCATGCCCACGAGGAACGCCAGACTCGGTTGGATTAGGAGACTCTTGACAGCCTCGACGATCGCCGCTCCCGTGGACGCAGTGTTGTCGAGGGCATTGAAGTCAAAGCCAAACGCAGAGACACCAATGATATCTAACGTCAACTTGGTCAAAGCTAGTGTGACGCAATTATCGCTTGATCAAGAGCCAATGGGATGGTACACTCGTGCAGGTCGATGGTGGCACTTGTGCCGGCGATGACGCCGAGCGTGTCACTGAGCTGCGTGGCATGACGGCCAAACACAGGGACAAAATCTTTGACTTTGCCGACAGCAAAGTGTGGCGTGAGCATCTTGCGTTGGCGTGCGTGGGTGTCGCCTTCGGTGCTGAGGAGGCCATCGCCGCCAGTCATGTCCTAAAACCAAGAGATCAATTGCACTCAGCCGATCGACATTTCGGACGCAAAGGTGTCTCCGGACAGGGGCATTTCGAGGGTAGTTGTCGCTGTGGGTCGTCAATACATGCTTGAGGGCGTCGGGGTCTGTGAGCAGGACCTAATGCGACATACTTAAGTCCACATGTGACCCAAACACATCCCCACTCGTTCTGACAACAGCGCGCGAAAGTGAACGGCCCCGCCATACTGCTTGACCCTACCTCGTCATGAGGAACGAAGTAGAGGAGACATAACCCACCACGAGAGTTGGGGTTCGGGAAACTGCCCCTCGCTCCACTTGACGGCAAAGATCTCTTTGAGGTTGCCAAAGAACCAATGACTCGGAGGCGGTCCAGGAATCCCACTGAGCGGACTGTGTGATGGCTTGACGACAAAGACGTAGAGGAGAGTACTGGTCACGAGGCTGGCCACCACGACAAGGGCCAACGCAGTTGCAAAGATGGGAGGCGAGGCCGCGGGGTTGAGCGCTTCAGCCATCGTCGTTTGTCTTCAAGAGAACAGAGAAGATGCACGATACTCATTACGACAACGTGTAGTATATCCTGGTCGTGGTCGTGGTGGATTTAAGCTGGAGAGCCTGCACTGGATTACTTTTATCTTGTAGTTTGTATCTGGACACGACACGGACCATGGCATCGTCTGGAAATTGTCGATTGACGAGACAACCCACTTGACTGCCAACTTGGCCAACGGTGACGGCGCTCTCGTGGGCTGGCATCTATGCGTAAGACAAACGCAATAATCACCGAGGTACCCTCGTCGCAATCATGTAGTAGTTAGTGGGTCGAACGATGAAGCATTGCGAAGTCCAGGTCAAACGACCTGCATTCTGATGTTCTGTTCAGGTCAAACAACCTGCATTCTGCATTCTCGATGGTTGTATTTTTCCACGCAGGGAATGCGCTGCTCACAGGCGGGACCGTGGCGTTGGCGCCGCCAAGCCGACGGACACTCGCCTTTTCAGGTGCAATTGTGACTAGATCACAGGTCCCATGGCCTTGATACTGCAACGCTGCTGCATTGCCTCGCCAGCTGTCGGGTATTTACTGCAGACACACGAGGGCCATGTGTAGTTGAATTAGGAGGCAGCGTTGCTATTCGTTGTTTTCAGGAGGCTGTTACGCCGACATTTGCCACAGTGATCGAGATAAACAAGATTGAACGAGAAGGAACAGCCAATTGAGCAACCCCTGAACCAACATAATCCCCAACCGATTTGATTGGACACAGAAGCATTGCTTGAAGTTGTCCTTTATGGACGGTCGTGGGAAGGTTCATGGATGCGAATGGGTGGTCGTGGGATTGCCTCAATCACAGACAAGTGAAACTCTGTAGGAGCCTGCCTAGAACGTGAGTTATACTCGACAAATCCCACCAAGTCGCGTAGCTCACCAGGTGGCAGCAACCAGAAGAGGTCCACAGCGTCAAACTGCATTTGACCTCATATTGTGGTCGCCATATGTGGCATGCATATACCTGCTGTGGCATATGGAACGACCCACGCAATTTGATATGTTTGAAAGGGATGACACGCTGTGTGGTTTGATGGTGCAATTTTGAACGGCGCAGTGAAAGAGCCAGCGGATGCTTTGCCACCTATCCTCACAATCTTGACGACTACGGTCTCGATTGGAGCCGTCAACATAGACGACTGGAGTAGGTCGGAATGAACCATGCAGGCGCGAAGGGTTGCCTGGCCACCCAGGACCGCACAGTCGCGGTCGCCCTCGAGCCCGAGCCCCCTTGCGGTCGGAATGACCTGCCATCGAACATGATGGACGTCGGCAGGCGCTTCCGAGTGCGACGGGGTGTGCCAACAATCTCAACGTCCAAAATTAAAATATTCAAGCAACAGGTCAAGATACATTTTCCCCATAGTATGCAAGTGCGCCCCGTCCCCTTGGGCTCCCAAGAACAACGACAGGCCCGTTGAAGAACCCCACTGCCCCTTCCTTGATAGTCGCGCGGCCATCAGAATGGATGGCATTTCGGAATTGGCGTTGGTGTGCACAATCCCCTCGTTTGACATGTTTCCTGCCCTCGACACCCTCCTTTTAACATTGGCTCCGTCGTGGAGCCCCCCTTTTGTCGTCTTTTTGGTCGTCCTCGTTCTGGGGCTAGCACTCGTGTACTTTGTTGTGCTCGAACCAGCTTGGAACCCCCTCCACGCAATGCCTGGCCCACCATCTTCCCATTGGTTCTATGGCTCTCTCCGAGACATTATTATCACCAAGTGGGCTGATGGATCGTTCCCGAATCCGCACCTCGCCTGGGTGCAAAAATATGGCGGGGCTGTGCATTACCGCATCGCCTTTAACCACCAGGTTCGTTTCTAGTCAGGCTTTTGAACTCATGGGGTGACTCCAGGTACTCTTGACGGACCCCGACGCGCTCAAGCACGTGTTTAACACCCACAACGAGACCTACCCCCGGGCTCACGTCGCGCGCGAGTTGCTTCGGGTGTGTGACTCATCTTGATGACGTAATCAATGACATACCTAGGACATGTTGGGTGGCGATGGGTTGCTCAGCACCGAAGCAAATGTCCACGCCCACCAGCGCAAAATGCTCATGCCGCATTTTGGCCATGGCAAGATCAAGGACTTTGTGCATGTGTTTACCACCCATGCGCATCAGCTCCAGACGACGCATTTGAATGCAGTGGCCGACACGACGACGCCCATCGACTTGCACGACTGTACGTTGTTGACATCGACTGTCACATGTGAGAACTGGCTCTTTGTAGTGTTTACCAAGTTGACGTTGGACGTGATTGGCATGGCTGCCTTTAGCTTTGACTGTGGCTCGCTCGCCGGCGTCAACAACCACGTCGTCGACGCGTACAAACGACTGACCAAACGACACGGCGCCGCCAACTTTGTCGCGATCCTGTACATCCCAGGCTACCAAAAGTGGCCGCTCCCGTGGCTCAACGAGAAGCGCGCCGCCAAACACACGCTGTTTGCGGCCGTGGATGACGTCATCGCTGCCAAGTTGCGCGCGCCGCGTGATCCGAGCCGTCCGGTTGACCTCTTGGACCTGATGCTGGACGACCATGTGGGCCACCACGTCACACCGGAAGAAGCCCGGACACACGTGATGACGTTTATGCTGGCTGGGCACGAAGTATGTCAAGCTGACATGCTCTCTCTTTTGGATGACACATGTGATAGACCACCAGCACGACGCTCAGCTGGGTGTTTGCGTTGTTGGCCCAACACCCAGACATTGAAGCGAAAGCCAGAGATGAAGCGAGGGCAGTGGTCGCTGGGGGTGGGATTGGGTGGTCCACAGTGGCCGAACTCAAGTACATCACGGCCTGCATCCAGGAGACCCTGCGCTTGTTTCCAACGATCGCCCAAGCCGCCATGCGCGTGTGCACCCAAGACGATCTCTTGCCCATGTCGACGGGCAAACCATATGCGATTCCCAAGGTTGAGTGACAAATGGCCTGGTTGTGTGTCTAATGCGTGACTATAGGGCACGTCGGTCGTTGTCAACACGGGCGCGCTGCACCGCAATCCAAAGTACTGGAGCCGCCCCCATGACTTTGTCCCAGGTAGTCGCGATCACAATCCCCCGACGGATTGGACATTTTGAAAATGAGTGGCGTAGAACGCTTCTTGGATGGCTCGGTTGAGTTTGCCGCCGACAAGGCCCTCCGAAATGG
>VJMH01005694.1:0-10061 GCA_009835185.1 Aphanomyces stellatus | reverse complement strand
AACGATGTTGTTGTCAATTGTGCCAGTAGTCGATGCATAGCTGCCGTACGCCAAGTCGTTGAATCTTTGGGTTGCCGTCGGAATGGCAAATGTACGTTCGTATTGAAGAAATTGCACAAAATCGCTTGTGTGTTGGTGAGACTGAACCCTGACCACAAAAAATCATTAACGAGGATGCGCTGGCTAAAGACCAGAAAGAGAAAACTGGATGTAACGACGCTGCACATGTAACCCAACGCAAGCAGTCCAGCCCACCGGTTGCGCAACATTGCCGAAAACAGTAGAACTGGTGCTTCGACGTGGAGATCAACTTCAAATTTCCCAATTTCCCGTGTGGTCATGTTTCCACGCTCAAATGTGGCAGATTTAAGACTGTAGCGTCCGTTCGTGCGACTCCCTTCAGGCGATGCAAGTGTTGTGATAGGTGCCACAAGGTTGCCGACATCGTCATTGGAAGCTCCAAATTCAGCTGACTTGGTTTGAAAGAAAACCCAAAGTTTGATGTCAAAGTGGTACTTGCCGATGGGTATGAGGCCCGAGAGAATGCACGACGCAGCATCGATCGAGCCACCGTCACCACGGCTGAGAAATGCTTCCTCTGCTGATGGCATAATCACGTGATAGCGTTTCGAGATCTCGTTTCGTGTACGCCGGGCAAGACAACGAGCAATGACGTAGGCCACGACTGTGCTAGCCAACACAACCCCCAAGAATTGATCTGTCCGAAGGAGACTGCCAATTTGAATATCCCCACTTGTGCACTTGACGCCCGCGGTGAATGAGACAACATCACATTGCCGTGCCAACGAGGCTGTGGCTTGGAACGGTGGAATCGCCATTACAACGACCCATATGATGAGACTACTCAAGGGTGCGTATGTCTTGGTGAATGGTGATGTGACGGGGACGAAAATGTCGTTCAAGACATGCGTGAGCCACGTGACTTCGCCCGCGAGGATGCATTTTTGCCAGATCGGTTGGGGTGAAAATTCAATCCGGGCGAGCCCGTCGTCAACAAACGCGATGGGCGATGTGCTGAGGATCAAAACAGCGGTCATGCCTCGAACAAACAGTAATGGGCGGCCGATCCAAGCACTGCCGACGACGCGGTTGACTTGCATCAAGTTGTTGGCCTTGTCAATGCGAAAGTAGATGGTATAGAGAAATGCCAAGACCAAAACCAAGCACAGCACGCCAGAGACGTAAAGACAGAGTGCCCATAGATAGGTGCATGCCATGCGGGGCAGCTCGGCATTGAACGCTGCGAGGGGGGCAAAATCACGTGATCGGGACATGAGAGTGCCATTGTCACCTTCAAACGTATACACTTCGCGTACGCCGTTGGCCCAGTCGTAGAGCGTGAGCCAGCCAAAAAACGACCATGGATCAGACTCAGAATCTGGTGCAAGCATCGGTTGCGATAGAATCAGGTCGGTGCCGTTGATCGTGGCAAATTGTAGAAACGTCAAGTTCAAAGGCTTGACGTCGGAGAGAACGCGTGAGCTGCATTTGATGCGGGACTTGAAATCCACAGTCGTCGTAGTACCCAAACGAGGGTTGTACGAATGGCATGGGCGGCAAGAAGGGACAGATGGGGTTGCCGCCATAATACACGGCATTCAGTTGGACCCAGGAGGCCGGCGTCATGTCGACCGTCGGCACGTCCATCGCTAAATACCCTTTGGATGCTGCTGGCGACGTGGCCAACGACGCAAACAAAGTCAATTGAAACATTGCGACGAGTTGCATCACGCTCGCTGGAACGGGGACCAAATTCACGTCAAATTTCGCGAGCGGACCAAGCTGTGCCCGAATAAGGCCGGTCGCGGGCGTGCCACCAGGGTTAAAGTACCAGTAATCCCACGGTCCATTGACAACCTCAAAGAAATTTGGATCGGCGCGGATCAAACCTGCCCCATCCGTGGCCAAGTCATTCCACAATCCACACGTGATATATTGCGAGGACCAGGCATTTTTGGGCCGCGTGACTGCCGGGGCGTAGTTGATGGTGATTTTCTGACGCATTCCGAGGGCGTTGGTCACAAAAATATCGTCGACGATCCCTTCGAGATAGTAGTTTTGTAGTTGGTTCTTGAACGTTGTGAGGCCGGCGATCGTCCAAAGCGTGGCTTCGTCGGCAATGCTTGGCCACGTGTGGGTTTGAATCCCCTCCACCCAGGATGCGCCGTTTGGTGTCGTTGCCACAAACGTGAAAATGTTGGATTGAATATCCGCGTAGTACGTTGACGAGAGGAGGTCAGTGTTGGCAACGTTGCGCAAGAGTGATTCCAAATAGACGGCCGCGTTGGCCGTGCGGCCGGCGTTGCATTTGGCCTGACGCGGCGCCGTGTGTGCCATCTCGTACGTTCGGTTAAAGTCAAGCCAGCACGCGGGGGCGGTCGTGCGCATGTTTTCGTTGAGTGAAATGGATCGGATGGTGCGAATGGCGTCAGGGATTGGAATGCGGTCAAGCAAAATGGCGCGGGCCGTGGCGGGTCGCATCGAAATGAAGGCCGTGCCGGTCGAGTAGTCCTTGTGCACGAGAGAAGATGTCGCTAGGAGGTCCAGCGCGCCAGTCGCGTTGAGTGCGAGCTTGGCGTTATAGAGATCGCCGAGGAATGTTTGAACACCGACAGTGGAGAAACGGGGCCACCAATGGTCGTTGGCAAGGCTGGGAGCAGCGATGACGAGGTAAATCACGCTGATGGCTCCCGTGGCCACGACGTAAAGCAAGCCAATGATAGGAGGGATTCGGAGGTTACGAGAATGGATGCCCGTCTTGAGTAGGCTTGCAATGTCATGCGGAGAGACGCTGGTGGGCGGCATTAAGATAAAAACGAATGCAACCTCGATGGAGTTTCCGCCGTGGGCCAGAAATAGAAACGACGTTTCAGTGAAAGGTTGGGCATGGCATTGGTGTCGATTGGGTGGGCAATTCATGTGCTTTCTGATATCCCTTGGTACTTAATGATTCTTCGCGAATTCGGCGGCAGCCAAGAATAGTGCAACGGAATGCTTTCGTCGAATGGAACGATTGATGCATTTGACGATATGACTTGACGTAATCGGAGTCAATTAAGATCGTTAGTGGCAGCAAAGGAACGATGAGTGAAGTGGATAGCAAATGCAATGGCTTGCTCAGCAAATGAGAGGTTGAAGAAAGCTGTAACGTGGGGCAAATGTTGTTGGGGGTGGCATTGTTCTCTTGGGGGTCTATTTTTTTACAAACCCATCCGATCATATCGTGGGTGGGTGAATGCTGACTTTTCTTGGAGACATTGTTGTCTGTCGAGGTGGCATTGGTCGCATACTGTACTCGTGTACGTAATATACTACGTAGTATACTTGAACTGCAGATGTGTATGGTCCAAGAGACGAAATTGGTGATAGAGGATTTACAATTTACAGTAACACTGTCGATCGTATTGAATCACATTTGACTTGAAGTACGGGACGTTCCTCTGGCTTTGGTGCTTCCAATCGGTCAGAAAGCATTGCACGATCCATGCGAAAAGGGCCCAAATACAATGCTCGAGTGTAGCATGGGCCATCGCGGTGACAATAGTGCATTTTATGCGCTTGATGACTTTTCCTGTCGGAATAACGTTGGCGCACTTTCGGTTCAGCATACCGTTTCGCACAGAATAACTCACCGTATTTAATAACTCACCTCATAATAAGTTACATATCGAATGCACAAAATGGAAATTATATTAATCTTAAAGTTTGTATAAAAGGTATAATCAAAGAAGAATTTTACTATATTCGGTCACTAAAACTCACAAAATGCATATATTCGGTCACTCACAAGGCGAAAAATACCTGGTGAGTTATTCTGTGCGAAAGGGTAACTGTGATTCTCTTGTCTGTATGTTTACCTCGTCAAGCCCACTATATTGCATAGCTAGGATGGAAAACAATTTATATGTTTTAGCAATAAATAGATATCTAGACATAGATCTTTTTTGTATAATTTCCCAGGACAAATCATGCGACCACATGCTTCGCTATTAAAATAGTAAAAAAAGGGCCATTTAGCGTATCATGTGCTGCATCAAGTCGTCTTGTAAATTATCCGGACCTCCACGCTGCAACTCAGATTTGCCCACCAGCTTTGGCTTTGAACGCGTTGCGTCGCCACCCCCGCTTCTATCATTTGCAATCGGACAGTCATAGCGGCACACGATCTTCCGGCGGCGGCGTCATGGCAACGACCACCAAAGACGACGAAGCCACCAAGGGCTACCACAAACTTGCGACGCCACACGACAACGCCACCGAGGCACAGGTGCCGTGGCGCCAGCAGCCAAACCCCATGGGCACGGGCAGCCAAGTCACTCGCAGCCTGCTCTTCTGGCTCGATCCGCTGCTCCGGCGCGGTGCCAAGCAACCTCTCATGGAGGACGATGTGTGGGAGCTCAGTCCCGACGACAAAACCGCGGCCCTCCGCGCGCGCTTCCTTCGCCACTGGGAGTTGGAGAAGACAGACCACGCCAAGCCCAAGCTCTACCGCGCCGTCTTGCGCACACTGGCGTGGGAAGCGATCGTCGGTATGCTCATGTACGCGCTAAATGTCGCGCTTGTGCTCTTTCAACCAACCGTGATCAAGGCGCTCCTCCAGTACCTCGACCACGCCGACGAGACCAAAGTCGACACGGCCCTCGGCGTCCTCTCTGGCTACGCACTGGCTGGCGTCCTCGCCGGCCTCTCGTTTGCCTCGGTCACTGTCCTCGACGCCTCCTTTTACGTGGCGGCGAAAGCAGCGACCAACGTCAAGTCGATCGTCATGGACATGGTCTTTGCCAAAGCCCTCCGCCTCTCGGGCTTTGCCCAGCGGGCCACGACCACGGGCGACGTCGTCACCATGCTGGCGGTCGACTCGTCGCGTCTCTTCTTGGGGTACGCGATTTTACCATGGGCTGTCATGCCGATGCTAATGCTCCCGCTTGTGTTTGTGCTGATCGGGTGCAACATGGATGCGCTGTCGGCCGCGAGTGGTGCGGCCGCGCTCGCGCTCGTGCTCGGGATGGGATATCGCTACTCGGTCCGCGCCGGCTTGCTCCAACGCGACCTCATGGCGACCCAGTCGGAGCGACTCAAACTCACCAACGAACTGCTCCAAGGGATCCGCGTCGTGAAAATGTATGGTTGGGAAGCGTTTGCCCAAGCCGAGCTGGCTGCGATTCGAACCCGCGAACTGCGTGCCCAGCGCCAGTACCTCTTTGCTAGCGAGCTGAGCGCCATGGCGATGCTCATGGCACCTGCGTTCTCCCTCCTCGTCTGCATCCTCGTTTTTGTTGGCCAAGGCAACCCCCTCACGCCCGTCGTCGCGTTCACCGTGCTCGCGTACACCAACGTCGCGCGTCTTCCGTGCAACATGTTTGCTGCCGCCGTCATGCGCGTCACGGAATCGCTGGCGTCGTCGGAGCGCGTGACAGCCTTCTTGTTGGCCGACGAAGTCGAGTGCCTCGATGGCGTGGCGCGCGAGGAGCAGGGGGATGTTGTCGTCGAGGTGGTCGATGGGTCATTTTCATGGGCCCACTCGCGGCTGTCGTTGACCCCGCAAGCCAACGATGATGCCACCACCACGTCGCCACCATCGACGTTGCACGACATCTCGCTCTCCGTCACGCCCAAGTCACTCACAATCGTAGTGGGGCCAGTCGGCAGCGGCAAATCCAGTCTCCTCAGCGCCATCTTGGGCGAAATCCACCTAGTCGGTGGCCGCCGCGACGTTCGAGGTCGCGTGGCCTATGTCAGCCAAGAGGCATGGATCCAACACGGCAGCGTTCGCGACAACGTGTGCTTTGCGGCCACCGCCGACGCCGATGCTTTCGACGAGTTTCACTACGACCGTGTCCTGCGCGCGTGTCAATTGATGCCCGACCTGGCCATCCTGCCCGACGGCGACGCCACGGAAATCGGCGAGCGCGGCATCAACTTGAGCGGTGGCCAGAAGGCGCGCGTGAGTTTGGCCCGTGCAATGTACCGGTCCCCGCACGCTGACCTCTACCTCCTCGACGATCCACTCAGTGCATTGGACATGCACGTGGCCGGCGCTGTCTTCCGGGATGGAGTCCGAGGTCTCCTGCAAGACAAAACGGTCGTCTTGGTTCTCAATAGTCATTACCATCTCCTGCCACATGCAGACCATGTCGTCGTGATGGACCAAGGCCGCATCGTTGGTGCGGGGACGTTTGCCTCTCTCCAAGGCACGTTTCCACATTTGAAGCCAGCCACCGAGTGCAACACCAGCAACGATGTCGACGACGACGTAGCCACTGCACGACCACACGAGTCGACCGAGGATGCCACCGACGCCATCACACCAACCACCACGGCGGACAAATCAAAGTCGAAACCCGACGGCCAACTCGTCCAAAAGGAAGAACGTGCACTTGGTGTCGTCAGCGCCGCGACGTACGTGGCCTTTTTCAACTGCAGTGGCTGGTCGGGTGCATTTGTCCTTGTCATGATTGTGGTGGCCTACTCGGGAGCCCAAACACTCATGGTACTCGCCGATTGGTACATGGGTCGATGGGCACACGGCACGGCGAGCTCGAGCACCGCCACGTCGGCTTTGACGTACAGCAGCCTCGCCCTTGCGTCGTTTTTCCTCGTTTTTGGTCGCGGACTCTTTGTGCTCGTGGTCAACCTCGCATGTGCCAAAGCGTTGCACGAAACACTTGTCCACAAGCTCATGCATGCGCCCGTGCCGTCGTTCTTTGACGTGACGCCACTCGGTCGCATCCTCAACCGGTTCTCGAGCGACCTCCATGAAATCGAGTCCCGCATGCCCACGTCGGAGCTGATCCTGCTTCAGTTTTCGTTTCAAGTTGCGGGGGTCCTCGTCGTCTGCGCGGCCGTCTCACCGTACATGCTCCTCGTGTACGTCCCGCTCGCGCTCGCGTACTACAAGATCCAGGTCTACTTTGGTCGCTCGTCGTCCGAGCTCATGCGGCTCGCGGCGCTCGCCCGCACGCCCGTCGTGAACCTCGTCTCGGAAACGCTACACGGCCTCTCGACCATCCGTGCGTTTGGCATGACGACAGCGTTTGAAACCAAGAGTCGCGCCGCCATAGACCGCGCGCAGAGCTACTTTCTCATCCAATTCATGGCGTCCCGCTGGCTGCAGATGCGCCTCGATTGGCTCTCGGCCGCGATCGTCGCCGGTGTGTCCTTCCTCTGCGTCGCATCCCGCGACACGATCGGCGTCACGGCCGCGGGGCTAGCCCTCACCTACGCCTCCCAGCTCTCGGGCTTTCTCTCGCGCGTCGTCATGACTCAAACCGAAGTCGACGACCAAATGACGTGCGTCGAGCGGCTCTTGCATTACAATTCGCTCGAGACGGAGGGCAGCACATTGTTGTTGTCGTCGGTCGAGAGTGTCCCCCACAAGTGGCCCCAACATGGCGCCGTCGCGTTTGAATCGTACTCGATGCGGTACCGTGACAACCTCGATCTCGTCTTGCATGATGTTTCATTTGCCGTCCGCGGCAGCGAACGCATCGGCATCTGCGGTCGCACGGGTTCGGGCAAGAGCTCGCTCATGGTGGCCCTCTTCCGCACGGTCGAAGCCACGAGTGGCTGCATCCGCATCGACGGTGTCAACATTGCAGCCGTCAACTTGCACACGCTCCGGTCGCGGCTGACCATCATCCCTCAGGACCCCGTCCTCTTTAGCGGGTCCCTTCGCTTCAATTTGGACCCGTCCCGCGAAGCGGCCACCGACGACGAGCTATGGACCGTCCTGAAGCAAGTGCATTTGGCCCATGTTGTCTCGGATCAAGGGGGATTGAATTTTGAAGTGGCCGAAAAGGGCAGTAACTTGTCTGTAGGCCAGAGGCAGCTTCTTTGCATTGCTCGTGCGCTCCTCCGTCACAGCCGCGTCGTCGTGCTGGACGAAGCCACGGCCAACATTGACTTGGAGTCCGACCGGCTCATCCAAGAAACGATCAAAACATGCTTTGATGGGGTGACCATGCTCGTGATCGCCCATCGCTTGGATACGATCCTCGACAGCGATCGTATCTTGGTCATGGACCAAGGCTTGGTCAAGGAATTTGACACACCAAAAGCTCTTCTCGCCAACCCCGACAGCGCGTTTGCCGCGCTGTCGAAACAGGCGCATAACCTACAATTTTGAATGCGAATGCAAAAGGGAATAATTGTTGCCCAAAAGATTGTGCAAAATGATGGAGCTGACATTTCCCAATCATTCCAAGCAAACTGGCCAAAGAACGACTTGTATGGGAAATGAAAACGGCCAGGATTGGGTAGATAGAGCCATAATATAGGCTGGGAACCATAGCCCACCCTGCCAACAATTCTCCAAGATGAACGGCAGATACACACTTGTGCGGCGCGCGCATTAGACGGCTTGAACTTCTAGTTCGCCCTCATGCATCGCTGGGTTTGTACATATGTATGAGCTCGGCCAGCCCGCCGAGACTGCCTCAAGGCAAGTCTCAATGTGGCAAACGTCAAGCTTCAGGCGCAGAGTGATCTGATTGGCTCCCACCAATCAGATTGATCGATCCCGCAATGCTTAAGATAACAGCTCATCAGGGGGTCTTTTCCCTTCATTTCTTTCAATTTCCATTTTGCGAACAAACTAACAATACTAACGCCTTCCGAAGTCGGAAGGCGATGATCTTTAACACGCTTGCGCTTTTCCAGGGAGAGCGCGCCTCCCCAAGTATTGTGTTTTTAAACACATATTCCAATAACGTTAAAACGTTATGGAATACTTGTACCGTAAAGCTCAGAATAACTAACCACTGAAAACAACTCACCAGAGACCCCAAAACTCACAATAACTCCAATAACTCATCTATGGTTTGCCGTCAAGAATTGTATCACCACCAGAGCCGAAATTGCTTGGTTAGCTTTACGGTACTGCCGCACTTGGTAAAAATGAATACTTCGAAGTACTTCTTTGCACATGAAAGCAGTTCATAGGTGGAGCGCATGCGTGTAGCTGGACATTTTTCAGGCTACATTGTCTTGAGATAAGTACATTATTTAACTCATAATTCATCCATTGGATACGAGTAACGTTTCGCACAGAATAACTCACCGTATTTAATAACTCACCTGGAGATTTTTTGTTCATAATAAGTTACATATCGAATGCACACCGGTCAAAACCCAAATGATATTAGTCTTAAAGTTTGTAAAAAAGTACAATCAAAGAAGAATTTTTACTATATTCGGTCACTAAAACTCACAAAATGCATATATTCGGTCATTCACAAGGCGAAAAAGTTATTAAGAGTTATTCTGTGCGAAAGGGTATTGTGAGTCATACATGATTCATATGCAACGCATTCGCAGAAAAAGAAGTTGCGCATCGCTTCCCTCGCAACGTAGCGCACCAGTAGTCGGTCCTAACTATCAGATAACATAGATTCCTCAAGTGACAAACATGTATTATGTACATCATAAGACAACTAAATATGCAGTTCAAAATCTACTCAGACGCATGCCGTGGTCATTCAGTACGAAGGGGAGGGGGTCGAGGTGCAAGGGGCCTTTGTCGTGGGCTTGGTGGTCGTAGTACAAGGGGCCTTTGTCGTGGGCTTGGTGGTCGTAGTACAAGGGGCCTTTGTCGTGGGCTTGGTGGTCGTAGTACAAGGGGCCTTAGTCGTTGGCTTAATCGTCGTAGTGCAAGGGGACTTCGTCATCGGCTTGGTAGTTGTAGTGCAAGGGGTCTTCGTCGTCGGCTTGGAGGTCGTGGTGCATGGGGATTTAGTAGTGAAAACAGGTACAGAAGTGGTAGTGCGGGGGGCCGTCGTTGTAGTACGAGGCGTCAAAGTGGTCATCGTAGGAGTACCGGTAGTCGTACGAGGGGCCGTCGTCGTCGTGCAAGGAGCCTTGGTGGTCGTGCCAGGCGCAGCCGTCGTCGTCGAAGGGGCAGTCGTCGTCGTGCCAGGGACAACCGTCGTGGTGGCAGGCGTCGCCGTGGTGGTGGAAGGAGCACCGGTGGTGGTCACGGGGGTGGCCGTCGTCGTGCCAGGGGCCGTCGTCGTCGTGCAAGGAGCCTTGGTGGTCGTGCCAGG
>VJMH01005691.1:0-12434 GCA_009835185.1 Aphanomyces stellatus | reverse complement strand
TGATCAATCGGTGCTCGCCGTTGGCTGGCCAGCACAGCTCTGTACCCATCTTCCGTCAATCGAATAAAGTAATGGACAGCATTGCCCACGCTGACCTTTTGAATGTGATGGCCTTGAAGCAGCACCGTTTCCGTGCGAATGGTTGGGGCGTACTGGCCAAAGAGGTTCACCCACGTTTTGGTGGCTGCGACCGTGCCGACTTCGCGCGCCTCCCACCATCCGTTCGTTTGACCCGCGTCCCCCGCCGACATGTACACAAACACAGCTTTGGTCGTGGGGTTCTTGATCGAGTTGTAGACTGGCACAGCCATGAACAATTCATGGTCGTCTTCGTGGGCAGTGACATACAAGTCGACACGCTCGGTTTTGGCCATGGTGTCAGGTAGCGTTTTAGGAATGACCCAGCCAAGGGTTGATGATGCGTCAAAACCAGCTTGATACAAACCGCAGGTTTTGGTCACAGTGTCAAAGATGGAGCCAAAGCAGTTGTTTTGCGACGGGAGGCACAGCTTGTAGCATTCCGATGCGGAGGTGGCAGCCACAACGCTCGACACAACGTCGGAGCCAAACGCACCAGCCAAGGATACGGGCACCAGTGGTGTGTTGACCAAATTCAGTGTCTTGGTTGGATTAGCAATCGGTTCGTACAAACTGCAAACGTTGGTGGAGTAGCCAAATAGCGTAGTCTTCTTTTGGCTGGCTGTGATAGCGCAATCATTGACGGAAGCTACTCCCGGAATCAACTCCTTGCGGTAGGCGTTCGGTAGCGCAGCAGCATTGACCATCTTGGCATATTGAACGCGACCAGCATCGACAATAAACACGCCTTGGGTGGTCCAGCCTGCGACAGCATCACTGAAGCGTGATGACTTGGGCTGGTAGAACGTGCATGCTTTGGTCGTGCCAGAGTACACCACACCAGCGCAGGTCTTTTTGGCTTGACATGCTTGCACACACGCGTCATTCGATGCCACATTGGCTTGGCTGCCGGCTTGGAAGGCATCACCGAGACTTTGGGCGACAGTCAACGTTGTGGCAGCATTGCCACTCACGAGTTGCAAGGCAGCGTCGGAGGAATAATCATGGACCAAGCACACAAACTGGCTGGGGACATACGTAAACAAATTGGCCTTGAACGCGCCCGCAAGCGTCGCGCATTCGCCCGTGGAGGTGACGTTGACGTACACATTTAACGCGAGCTCAACTTCAAGGTTCAAAATCTCAATCGGGCCGCTGTCATGCGACAGATTCCGAGCGAGATTTTCAGAGACAAAAGCATCCACTTGGGTGAGTACGGTCGTCATTGTGGGGCTGTCGAGCCACTGGCCACTGGAAATGTAGTGAAACGCGATGGGTTGGAGGGACGGCAAGGGGTTGTATACGCCATCTTGGACGTTGCCGAGAGGGGTTTGCGCTCCCCCCACTTGGAGGAACCCTGCCTTGGCGCCAGGGGAATAACTGCCACGGTCAGTGGATTTTTTGCTCTTGAGAAAACAAGTCTTGGAGTCTGGCGACCACACAAACAAGGCACAGCCGAACAAGCTATCGCAGTCGGCGCAGCAGTCCAAATAATTCAGCCGATTTGTGGACGCAATGTCGTTGCCACCAAAATCAACGTCGTTTTGAATGACAGAGCATTTGCCCACGGGGGGAGCTGGCGTTGAAGTTGGAGCAGGCGTGGGGGGTGACACACTTCCACCGCCAGGAGAGACTGCGCGGACGCCAGCCAACGTGGTTTTGGGACCTTTGGCGTTCTTGAGACTGCAATAGCCGATCGCGTCGCGCAATGTCCAGGTGGCAACGACGCAGCCCCGCGTACTGCTGCACAAATTGCAGCACTGATCCACAGACTGAAAGGGCACGGGGGCAGCCATGTCGTTGCCAGGGTAGTCGGTGTTGTCTTCAGTGGGGGCACATGTGGCTGCGGGGACGATGCGCTTGGCGGCGCGGGATCCAAATGCCTCGATGCGAGTCGCAGCCGAGTTCTTCAAATAGCACGTGCCACCAAAAGCATTGTCCCAGGAATAGAGGACGCAGCCGGGGGTGTTGACACAACCGTCGCAACAGCTGTCAGCAGACACTTGGAGCGACGTGGCAATGTCGCCACCGACGTAGTCGATGTTTTCTTCGACGAATGTGCATTGACTGCCGCTGGTGGAGGCGTCAGCCGCGACAGACAAGCCCAATAGAAGCGTCATGCCAAAACACGACCATCGCATGCTGGCCACGTGGGTAATTAAAAGATGACAAGTCGCGCAGCCATATTGTCGCGCAGCCAACGACACCTTTTTTGTTTCCGATGGCGCAAGCCCTGTCGTCGTGATGGAGTGAAACTGTACTTTGGAAGGTCACCCGCATTTATGTAGCTTTTGACAACCAAAGCTTCGGGGTTGCAATACACGACATTTATTTTGCCTACTCGTATGCTGATGCTGGCTTTGACCAAGGGATATGTGGTAACGACAACAAAGTCGCATTCATGCAAGTGCACGTCATACATCCAAAATGATATCGACTTTCGCTGGACTGATATATATCAGTCCTGCATCCGAGGCTGTGTTCGAGACAATAATGTTGAAGTTGCGATTGCACCTGTCGGGGCGTAGGTGAGCCACCACAGGATACAATAATCACCACATATATCGTGAAACACTGCGTGGTGCGCCTTACAGAAAAGCTGGCCTCTGGCAAAGGTAAAGATGCCGGGGTAGAGAGTCCAAGTGTGTTGTTGCTGCCGTTGGAGCAAAGGTCGACAGAAAGCTGCCACGTTCAGGCGTTGCCACCGCCCTTGTAGCGATTTGAATCGCTACGATTGTGACATGTTCTGACGATGACTTTAAAGTCATGTGACTACCCTGCGGCGATGCGGGTGCCACGCAAACACGCACATTTGGACGATATATCATTTTCGAGCCCGACTGTCAACGTGTGTGACGACAGTCTGTCGTCCTGCGATTGGAATGATATATGTCAGATATAACTCCAATTGAGCGGCAGTACTCGCTGCCGTCGAGTACACATGGCAACAAAATTGATGACGCGGAAGAACTACGTTGAAGGGAATAGAGTATAACCGAGCGACCAGGAAGAACATGTCGCAATCTGCCAACGACTCCAAATGAGTACTGTTGGCGCGTGGTTTCTTTGAATTGTGCGCAGCTCTGATGTCGTGTTCTATCGTTTTGACTTGTTGGTCAGAATTCCACCACAATACTGAAAAGAGAGTCCACAACAAGACTCGAGCCTACAAAGAGTATTCATAGCACCTACCATGCGGCTGGGTCACTCCGGGCGAGTTTTCAGAATGTTCTTGCTTGTGTGCTCCGGGGCTGAATGGCCCAAATCAAAATCGTTGCTGACGGTTGCATGCCGTCACTCTTTGATTGCACCAAATGAGAGGACTTGAAGTCTCCGACGTGACGTTGCAGCATTTCAATCGTCAAATGTCCTCATCAATTAAATATCATTGTGACGTCCTCGGGCAGCTTTGGATGCCCAAATGGGATACTTGTATGTACTTTTATCTGGAGATTTTCAAGCCAAAGCAACGCCACCCTTTTGCTGCATCAGCTTCGTTGCCAATGCACACGCAAGCGTCCTCAAACCCAGGCCAGAAACCTCGAGCTACCTCGAATGCGTTCGTTGCGTCAACTGTTGTTCAGTCTGTGTTGTTGTAGTGGCTTTAGAGCATCAGGTCCAACTGTCGTTGTTTGGCAAACGCGAGGAGGCGACGCTTTCCGTCGGGGGAAAAGTCGGGCTGGTACACACGCAAGTGTGTCAACGGGACCTTTCGTTGACAAGATCCGTTGACGAGATCGACGACACCGCGTTCGAGCGTGAGCTTGTTTCCAGTCATTTCGACGCGGCAAAGGGCAGGCATGGTTTGGATGGCGTGGGCAATCGCAGCCGCGCCAACGTCCGAGACGCCATTCCTGTTGAGATTGATCGATTCCAGGTGGTGGCTGTGGGTGGCCAAGATCGGTCCCAACTGCGTCCACGCAGCGTCGTCGAGGCCACACCTGGACACGTGCAGGACTTTGACGGCTCCGAGGCACTCAAACAACGTTGCAAACGCAGCCGTGTATTCGTCGGCTGCGTGACCCTCCATGCGGTTGAGACCTGCGAGACTGAGCGTGTCGACCGAGGTTGACATGCGCGACGCATCGGCCACGGCCACAAGACTGCGCGGGGCCAGCGCCACGTTGTTCAAAAACAAGCGGCGCAGAGTCAACGACGCAGGCAGCATGGTTGAGTCGAGGTCTACATCGCAGTCGGCGCGGATCAACGTGTCCATCGCACGACACTTGAGCATGGCTGCTGAAAATGCACGTCGGGTCTCGCCATCGATGGCTATGTCAAGCGGCACCCCTTGGCACTTGAACCGTCGGACAGGGCGGTCGTGAGCCACTGCGTCGCCTGGGCAAGATGAACCGCCTTCAAGACTGGGTCCCATCCACAATGATTCAAATTCAACGCCAACTCGACCAGCGTCGACGACGACGTAGCAAATTCAAAAACGCTTTCGAGGGAGCAGTCGCGACCACATATCAATCGAGTCAATTGATGGCACCGTGGGAGCACCGCAAACAAGTTCGGCTCGACGTCCACAGTCAAGAAGACGGGCGAGTTGGCTGTTTCATAGCGTAGATTCGAGAGGGTCAAGTCTGCCATGGGCATTGTCGGCACATTGCTTTTTCTTGGGACGATGGAAACACAGCTCTCCATGTGATACTGCAAGTGATGGGACATGGCGATGCAACGAACCGATGGCGCCGCCCCAGAGGACTGAGATGTGGGGGCGGTATTTCACCACGGATGTCAGCAGTTCCACACAACGAGGCTTCTCAAACATGCCTTCGTCCAACCGCAGAGATGGCCACAGGCTTGGTCAAGTATTTGGTCGTACCTCATGGGATTATATACACCCGCCTTCGCTCACACTGTCTTGGAATAGCAACAGTGGACCTTCATCAAAAGCCATGACTTGGACTTGCGTCCAAAGCACATGAGCCGACATCCCGAGTCAACGAAGGGGGATTATCCACGGCGGGTGACGAAGCTGCCAGATCGAACCAAGAAGCCCTCGGGCCGTGCCTATCGCATTCAGAAAGGCGAAGAACGAATCTGCATCTTCAATCCAAAGACCAATCTTGATGCAAATGTCAGACGGCAACCGCAGCGTCGACTATGTATATCCCAGGGCGAAACGAACGTGCCATCTAGGTTGTCTGGACGGTTTTACACAGTGCCGAAGGGAGGACCCAGTGCAACTACTTTCACGAATGCTTATCTTTCTCACCTGGCTCAATCGTGATGACCGGGAACTCGAGGGAAGCGAGAGCCATAACAACGGGTGATTGACTCGTTGGGTTGGTCCATCGCTGTCACTTCATCACACATCGTGGAATAAATGAGGCGGAAAACGGTTGCGCAGATTGCAAGATGGCGTCTTTGTCACGGTGGGCCTTACATATTCATTGCACGGTTGAGACCATACCAACGCAGTGGATCGAGGGTTCCATGTGTCGCCATGCAGGGGCTATCACGTACAATCGAAGTGATTGAGCATTGGCATTGGGCAAGGTGTTGGGGGCAGTGAGTTGGATACAATGTGATGGTTGGATGTGTTGTGGGTAGGTGTGAATACGTTGTATTTTTGGATTGATCAATGGCAATCTGAATTTCGATACCAGCTCAAGTTACAGGAATTGGATTTGCATTGTGTTTTGAATGGAACCGAAACGTTGACAACTATTAGTATTGCTCGCACTACTTTGCCGGGATGTTAATTTAATCCAAACATGTCAAAAGGAACAAACCCAGCGGAATGGTGGTGTTAGAAATTACAAGGGCTGGATGCAGGGATGGGGGTCCCGGGGTAGACGCGACCGAGCGCCGGCGAGTGTTCAGACCACATATCATTCCGCGCCGTGTATTGGCTGTAGATACCCACACCCAACTGAAGCCACATGATGCGCTGAGCCGTCAGCGCTGGGTCGATTTCGTTCACGACATCAAGCCAATGCTGGTAGCCAAAGAACGGTGTTTGGGACACGCACTTGCTGAAGAGCGGGTCCGAACCCAGAAGTTCACTTGTGATGCGTCCCGTGCCAACGTGCAGCAAGTGGTCTCCGCCTGGCGCTTGGACAAAATCGTTGTAGCTGGCCGTGACCTTGGCGACTTTGGAGGCTTCGGCAAGGATGATGGCCTTCAAGACCGCTTTGACGGCGTTGATGTCGGCGTAGAATTCGAACGGTTGGTCCAAGGGGGCCACGGACTGGGCGTTGGTTTTGTCGAGAAGCGACTGCAAATTGCCTTCGCCGAGTCGGAGAAAGTAGTGGACAGTGTTGCCGATCGTGATCTTTTGGATGTGGTGGCCTGCCAAGAGTGCGGTTTCCGTGCGAAGAGTGGGCGCGTACAAACCAAACATGTTGATCCACGCCTTGGACGACGCTAGTGTGCCCGTTTCGCGCGCTTGATACCAGCCATCCGTTTGACCCGAGTCACCAGCCGTCGTGTAGACAAACACCGACTTGGTTGTGAGGCTCTTGATCGAGTCGTAGACTGGCGCCGACATGAACAATTCGTGGTCATCTTCGTGGGCAGTGACATACAAGTCGACTTGGTTGACTTTGGTCATGGCATCCGGCAGGGTCTTGGGGATGACCCAGCCAAGGGTCGACGCAGCGTCAAAACCTGCGAGGTACAAGCCACAAGTCTTGGCAGACGAGTCAAAGACTGACCCAAAGCAGTTGTTTTGCGATGGAAGGCACAACTTGTAGCAATCCAAAGCCGAGTTCACCTTGGATGAGGTTGAAACCACGTTTGAGCCAAACGCACCAGCTAACTTGACAGGCACGAGCGGCGTGTTGACGAGGTTGATGGATTTGGTCAATGAAGGGGTTGGTTTGAAGAAGCTGCAGACTTGGGTGGCGGTGTTAAAACCAAACAAAGTGTACGTCTTTTGGCTGGCCAAGGTGGCACAAGCTGCAACGGAGGTCACGCCAGGAACAACGTCTTTGACATAGGGTTGGGGCAATGTTGCCATGGCCATGCTGGAGTATTGGACAGTGCCCACATCGACGTTGGTCACCGGCTGGATAACCCAGCCAGCAAGCAAACTTGCAAAATTTGAGGGTTTGGGTTGATACAGTGCACACGATTTCGCGCTGGCTGTGTAGATGGTACCCGCACAGCCATTGACAGCCTGACACGCTTGATTGCATGCTATGGCCGATGCCACATTGGCTTGAGTGGCGCTCTTGTAGGCATCGTCCAAACTTTGGGGGAAGATCATGGGCTGGCCAAAGCCATTCGTCATAGCCATCGACGTGTCGGGTGTGTTGACACTGACCAAACAGTAGAGGTGCGTGGGGTCGTACGTGAAGAAGTTGCCTTTCCAGGCCGCTGTGAGTGCGGCACATTCGCCCACGGACGTGACGTTGATGTATGGATTGATGGCAATGAATGCTTCCAACTGGAACATGGGCACAGCCGAGGACGAGCCGTGCGACATGTTGGTCGCAAGCTGCGTGGCGACAAAGGTTTCCACTTGGGCTTGGACAATTGTCAACGTGTCTTGGTCGATCCATTGAGCACCAGGGACAAAATTGTATGCGGTTTGAGGCAAGGGGTAGGTGCCGTAGACTCCCGATTGGACTTTGTTGAGGGGCGAGTTAGACGCCGAAACGGGCAAAACAGCGGCGCGCGCTCCGGGGGAGGGGGACGCAGCACCCTTCTTGCTCTTGAGGTAACACGTTTTGGATGCGGGGCCCCACACATAGAGCGAACACCCAGGTGTGTTTTGGCAGTCTGTGCAGCAGTCCATAAAGTTAGGGCGGTTGCCGACGGCCATGATGTCGTTGCCGGCGTAGTCGACGTCGTTTTCAACCTTAGGGCAGGCTGAAGGGGTAGGGGCGGGGGTTGGGGCGACAATATACGAGGCAATAGCTCCAGGGTAGGGGTAGGCTGAACCTTTGCTGCTCTTCAAAATGCAAGTGCCGACATCGCGCATGACCCAAACATAAGCAGCGCAGCCAGAAGTGGACAAGCATGCAGTACAGCACACATCGGTTGTGGCACCTGGAATGACCGAGATATCAAAGCCAGGAATATCCATATTGTTGAGAAGGGGGGAACATTGAGGGCCTCCTGACGCGGAGGTGGGGACTGGAGTTGGTGCTGTGGTGGGAGCCGGAGTGGGGGCCGGCGTTGGGGTCACAAACGGGCTCGTAATGACCATCGAAGCAACCGCACCAGGGTAGTAGCTGGGAGTTCCCACAGCAGTCTTGAGCACACAGGTGCCAACCCCATCGCGAAGGGACCAAACAAACGCAGTGCAGTTGGGCGTGAGGGAGCAAAGGCTGCAGCAGCGGTCGGGCGTAGGCTGGGCAATGGCATCGCCGAGATCGTTGCCGGGAAAGTCAGTGTTGTTGCGGAGGGGCGTGCATTTGCTGGGGGGAAGGTTGAGCTTGGACGCGCGGGCGCCAGGAAACGGGGACTTAAACGTGCTGAACTTCTTGAGAATGCACGTGCCAACGCCGCCTCGGTTGACCCAAACGTACTGGAGGCAGCCAGGCGTGGCTTGGCAGTCGCTGCAACAACGGTCCGCGGATGGTTGCTGAGTCGTTGCAATGTCGCCACCAGGGTAATCAGTGTCTTCTTCAATCGCGGAACACTGAGATGAGTTTGTGCCTGACGGAGTGGGTGCCAGGGTAGGCGCAGGAGTTGGTGCTGGGGTCGGAGCTGGAGTTGGAGCAGGAGTAGGGGCAAGAGTAGGTGCAGGGGTAGGAGCTGGAGTGGCGACCGGGGTAGGAGCTGGTGTAGGAGCAGGAGTAGGCGCCGGTGTTGGAGCTGGGGTTGGAACTGGAGTGGGGGCAGGAGTAGTTGCTGGGGTTGGAGCAGGAGTAGGAGCAGGAGTAGGTGCTGGGGTTGGAGGTGGGGTCGGGGTAGGAGTAGGTGCTGGGGTGGGAGCAGGAGTAGGAGCAGGAGTAGGAGCTGGGGTTGGAGCTGGAGTGGAGGCAGGAGTAGGTGCTGGGGTGGGAGCAGGGGTAGGAGCTGGGGTTCGAGCTGGGGTTGGGGTAGGAGTAGGTGCTGGAGTGGGGGTAGGAGTAGGTGCTGTGGTGGGAGCAGGGGTTGGAGCTGGGGTTGGAGCTGGGGTTGGAGCTGGAGTGGGGGCAGGAGTAGATACTGGGGTGGGAGCTGGGGTTGGAGCTGGAGTGGGGGCAGGAGTAGGAGCTTGGGTGGGAACAGTGGTTGCTGCTGAAGTAGGCGCTGGGGTAGGGGCGGGAGTAGGAATGGGCGTCATAGTCACAGGCGCCAAAAACGAAGCACGGGCCCCTGTGTACGGACTCGGGAACCCCTTGTCGCTTTTGAGTATGCACGTGCCGACGCCATCACGCAAGACCCAAACGTAGGCTTTGCAGATGGGGTTGTTGGTGCAGGCCGAGCAGCAATAGTCAACAGTGTCGAGCTGAAGGGGGTCGCCAAGGTCGTTGCCAGGCAAGTCGGTGTTTTCTAGAATCGGCGTGCATGAGCCAGGTGGGAGCAGGAGCTTGGCGGCGCGCGCACCCGGCGCGAATCCCTTGTTGGCTGGCGCACTCTTGAGGAGACAGCGGCCATCGGGCGCCCAGACATAGACGCTGCAGCCGAGGGTGTTGGCGCAGTCACCGCAGCAGAGCTCTGCTGACGATTGGAACGTCGTCGAGATGTCGTTGCCGCCATAGTCTGTGTTTTCTTCGATGGGTGCGCAGGTGGCAGCTTGCACTCGGGCTTGGACCTCGACGGCGAGGTAAGTCATTGTCACGGCCGCCACGGCAAGAGCAAATGACGTCCTCTTCATGCTTGTAGATCGTGACGAATTCGACAATGTCGTCGAAGTTGGGAAAAGACCAGCGCGAGCACAGTTGATGGCCATGTGTAATGGCGAGTGTCAATCAACAGATCAGTATTATAGCCAATGGCATCCAAGCATTTGGTTTTCAAACTTATACATCAATTGTATTGGTTTATTATTGTCCAATCGACGGACAAATGTTCCCTCCACGGTGAACTCAAGTCACTTTCGACCGCTTCTACATGTCAAGTCATTTTCGCTCGCAGCCAAATGGAAAGTCAAGACAGTGTTACACGACATATGCAGTGTCAATGTTGTGAATCAACTCCACACTCAATGGCTCCCCATGCACCAATTTAATACCGAGCCACACGCACAACACATTGCGGCTTCCGTGGAGCCGCCGCGACGACCTAATGTGGCCCAGTGGGGTCGTCAAGACGTCGCGCGACCAATTGGCCAATGACTTATGGTTTGGGCTACTGTACCAGGTATTTCAAAGATTCGGAGCGTTCGATTGTCATCGTACTGTATATTTCACGGCGAGAATAATCGCAACTTTGGGTGAAGTGGCAGTAGAAGAATTTTCATGCTCCTCCTGCATGTTTCTCCATTTTTAGGACGCCACAGGTGTAACCCAACGCGCTTGCCGAACCTACCACGTCGCGCCAACCGACCTCGGTCTCTCGTTGTCGGCCACATCCTCTGATAGAACCAACGAAAGTAGCTGACTTCTGCACGAAATTCATGTACCCCCATCTCTCTCTGTTGCCTTCTTTGCCAAGAATTCACGGCCCTTGAAGTTTGGCCATCCTGACCGCATCGCAGTCCCCAAGACCGTAGGCCCCGATTGTAATGTATGAATGTCCCCGCTAGTCAACCACCCTATCTTTGAAATGGGGCGGACGAGGGGTGGCGCAATCGACATTCAAACTCGGTGGGGGGACGAGTACCAGCCCAAACATGTTGAGCCATACCATCATCAACGCAATCGTGCCAACGTTGCTCAAAATGCAGCTCAACTTCTAAGGCTCCAATTCATCGAATCGTTGGTCGACGACCACAAGACAATCTAGTCACCATGATTGATGTCCAAGGAAGAGAATGCGAATCCATGAAGAAATTTAGTCAATCTGGGTCGGATCAACATTCAGTCAAAGTCCATGCCATAATGTGGTGTTCGCAACCAGTGACGGATTGTGCGGACGAAGTAAAACAAGCCCCACTGGCCGTGGTGATGTGTTCAAGTGATGTCCATCTCAGACGTCGAGTCGAGTGATTGCGGATCCATCACACATGATGCAATGATTTGACAACGACAACATTCGACGAAGGAATTGGTACTCTTCATGACAAGTATCAAACCCGAGTTTGACTCAGGAATGATAGATCAACGAATGCCGCGTCAATCCAACGATGACGAAAAGCAGTATCACAAATGGTTTTGACATTTTGACGCGAGGAATTTTGATGAGACGGCGCCATGAATCACGTGAGGACTGTGGCAAAGCCCGCCACGTGCGAGCGACGACCGAACATCTGCCCACGAAATGGCACCGACCAGGGCCGAGGTCGGGTGAATAAGTTCGTGTGCATCCGTGCCATGGCGAGGGGTGCACCCCAGTCTTTCCATGAAAATGGGTGTGATTGGACTAAATCTCGTCCACCAAGCAGCACCTGCCGCTTCCAGCCTTTTTCACAACGTTGTTTTGGCTAGTTCTACGGCCATGTAAGGTACAGCCGTATATCATTCGGTGAATGCAGCAACGCGTAGACCTGTCGAAAACCACGCATGAAAAATCTACACCCTGATTGAATTCAACCTTTCAATTGTTCTTTTAAATGTCCTTTCATAGTTTTATAATCGACCTTTTAATTCACTTCTGGATTTACTCTCTTCTGTGTACTGTAGGGACGCCTGCACCACACACAGACACCTGGAACTCCCGCGTCGTCCCTTTGGCCCCTACTTGTGTTTGCTTAAGCAGCGAATTCAATAAGGTTATGAGCCCAACGTTCGGCGATGCACGTGATATCCCCCAAAGAAGCACCTCCTTGAAGTCAATAGAGCGACGGAACATCTGGCCGAGTAGCCAGAGCACTCGAAGCGTCGCGTATCTTTCGAAACGACTTATAAATTCTCCAAATCGTGGGGCTCTGCAGAGGCCACTGCCATTGATCATTTATTTCAGAAGATCTCACCGGAGGGATCACCCAACTCGGCAACCACGGACCATATGTTAGACGGAGAAGATGTTTACATGCACCTCCTCAGTGAGGTTAAGGCTCAAATTCAAGAACAGCGAGCCCAAGCGAAATCTATTTTGAGTTTAGCTCGCACAGCTGAATTAAATTTGAAAGAAGCCGAGGATATGCCCAACTGTGGCGAGTTGCTGGTCCAAGTCGCCAGAACAAACAGTTGGGGGAGCGCCGACTCCCAGAAAAGGCTATTCTATTGACCTGTTCCCAGGCAAACACGAACTGCTGCATCTAGCTCTGGGACGGGGTGTCGCTTCGTGCGAAGGGTCGCATGAAGCCAACCAATCACCGTCCAGCTTTATACACCTACACCATATACAGGGTTTCACTATACTATCCC
>VJMH01005690.1:0-20416 GCA_009835185.1 Aphanomyces stellatus | reverse complement strand
GTTATCTCCACGGCCTGCCGTGTTTGTGTGCAATCTCGCGGCTTGTTGAAGTGTGCGTGTTCATTTCCCTATGGAACAGCTCCATTTGTTGCATTTCACGACGAACTCATGAAACATATATTTCAAACGTATTGCAAACGTTATGCCTCTTAGGCTTGGATCTGCTCATCTACATAATTTTGCACCACCATAATCACTTCGCCTTGGCTCCCGTTGATGGTGACATTTCCATTTCGTTCAAGATTGGACCTCGGCCATTCTCTTTCTTGCCTACATATGGACGAATGTTGATATCACTCCTGTCTGGTGTTCATCATATTACCATTCACAGCCACATCACATTCAGTTTCCTTCAGAAGCGTTTGCGAGAGCCAGACCAACTAGTATGATACGTTACGTTCGAGATACTCCAACGTACCATATCCACGAGGTCGATGTCAACGCTGACGTGGTCCATCATAAGACGCGCAACTTCAACACGGCCATTCTCACTTGCATACATAAGGGCCGATTTGCGATTCTAATCGCGACAAGGCGTAAGACGACAAACGCAAACGACGATTCATTGGGCAATAACTCTTGAACCCTTCCGCCAAACAAACTTGAATTCGAACGAAAGTTTGCGACAGCCAGTCGAACGAATCATACCATCGATAACTTACATCACCACAAAGCAAGTTGATTTGAATGTCATCACGAGATAAGAGGAAGACAACTACGTTCACCCAGCCAATCTCAAAAGCATACACCAACGCTGTTCTCGTGACCTAAATCATGGACTTTACATATATTACTGTGATAAAGTGGAGGTACCATGCGTTCATAGGCTGCCTTGCTCGGGCTTCGGCACGTTTCCTTCGCATCCGTCGCCGTCTTCGCTTCCTCTTGGACCGCCGTGGTTTCCTGGCGGTCCTTCTTGGCTTGCTTGGAGGTTTTCTTACCTTCCACGCCCAGAACGCTGTCCTTCCTCATCTTTGTCTTCGTGCAGTTGGAACTCGGTTCAAACTAAAGTATACTTTGTGGCGAGTTGCTGGGCCAAGTCGCCAGAACAAACAGTTGGGGGAGCGCCGACTACCAGAAAAGGCTATTCTATTGACCTGTTCCCAGACTCCTACATCTAGCTCTGGGACGGGGTGTCGCTTCGTGCGAAGGGTCGCATGAAGCCAACCAATTACCGTCCAGCTTTATACACCTGCACCATATACAGGGTTTCACTATACTATCCCTATCCCTAACAGATGAACCCTTCAGAAGGGCCGGCGCCGGCCTGTCGCCCGTCGGCGGGCAAACCTGTGTCACGGCCGGACATGGTTTCCCATGATCCAACCGCAACAATTGTGCCCCTTCGCGACAAGATCCAGAACCAACAGTCTTTGCATCACAACATCGTCGCCGGCGTCGTCACCGAGCCGACCAAGGGAAAGTTACTGTCGCCACGTCATTGGACACTGCGTGAGGCCGCGCGGCGTTTGAGTGGGTTTCAACCTCATCGGGAGCTTGCGAGCTATCCTTCTAGTTAATTAATATCCATGTATTTTCCCAAGGTCGTCCATTTTCTGCATATAGAATACTCCGTGTACTCGAAGTATTATTTTTCGAGGATCGTCTAACCTCGAATCATTGGTTAAAACATGTGGAATACCGCTGCATGTGCACGTGTCGCTAAATCACTTGAGCACAGAATGCTCTCATGATGAAGGGTGGGGGCACACAGCGGCACAGGGACCTGCAAAAATGTGACACCTTCAGCACATTTTCCGCAGGTTTGGTCGAATGAAAGTCGTAGTTACTTGAATGCATCCCAAAATACTTTATGCTTTGATAATTTATCTCAAAAGAGAACCTTTTCGAAGGGTACTGACTAAGTCTCAGAGCCCCCAATATTTTCACGTCAAGTAAATTATTCCCATACCTAAACCGCTACAATGTTCATATAAAATTTCTCATGTTCTATTTCTACATAGTTTTCGATATGACGTCGCATCGGTGGAAATCGCGCCTCGAGTGCCTCTTTGCGGAGGCGCTCGGCGTGAGACCGTTGGTTGTCGACTGACATCCAGTGAAGGTAAGACCATTATAACCTGAATAGATGTATTAGCTTGACAATTTCCTTTAATGAATGAATGTAAAGTCAGCGTGCAATAGGATGGGTGAACTAGCACGTAACCGTGTTGTCCGGAAATTTTGCCCTTCTTCGGTGGCAGATGTGGAGACCATGTGCCGTCTGCGTCTGACCATTTACCAACACCTTGCAAGTTGTTCCCCTCGATTTAGTGGTGTACGTAGAATGATCGTATCAATAAATGTACTTGTGTTTACTTCACACATGAAGTTGAGCAAATATAGGTTCAAAGGGCACGATTGTGGTGTTACTCAAACTCAACATATTCTAATCCCCACCTTGACCTAACCTCAATTTCGGTTCTGTAGTGTCCCCCTACTTGGCCCGTTTTCATTAACTTTAATTAACATATAAATGCATGATAGTTGTATTTTCTTTTTGTATTGATTGCAATAATATGTTCGTACTGTTAAGAATTTCGTGCGAGACCAAAATAATATTCGTGATTGTTTCAATTGTGCGTTTGCTTTCCTCTCTTCTCGAGACGACTCGGTCTTTTCGGAAATAAGTTAGCAATCAACCAGCCTCACAGCATTCGCCGATGTGATAAATAATTGACACCAAAACCAGGTACGGCTATTTGAAGATGTCACTCAATGGCCCATCCAGTCATTTCCAGTTCGACTGACTAAAAATACTAAAATACCTCCATGAAATAAAGTTGTCAATACTAAATAAAATACAAATCCAGAATACCTGGCGGCAGACTGCCCGAGCTGAACTTGGCACCCACGGGATTCCCTTTGCTTGTTGTAGCGTACAAGTCAATCAATTTCAAACTGTTTTCCACACGGACGACGTTCAACTTCTTCACATCCCCGTGCACAAGACTTTTGCTATGCAAATGGTGGAGTGCCTCGGCTACTTGTTGCAATAAATTACGACGTTCGTTTTCACCCGGGCGCTCTTTTCGATAAATATGTCCAAGCTGCGATCGGCTGCAGGCATGACCACGACATGGGGATAATCCACAATTGAACACCCGCCAAGACTTTTGAGGGTTTCCAAATCGCCTCTAAGTGTACCTCCTGCCACGGATGGCAAGAACGAAACGACGAATTTTGTATCGCGTTGTGCCCGATTATTTATTTCACGACGGTACTCGTTAGCATTTTCCATCCTCTCGCGACTAAAGTATAATTTGAGAATCAATGCGAGAAATAACTTGGCCTTACGCGATCTTCCCAAAATTTAATTGCAGGTTCCGAATCCAGCAATATCCAATTCCCCATACTTCTCCGCAAACGTTTCAAATACTTGAGCGCAAATACCATGGTCGTAGGACATCACCACCACCGCAGTGTTGCTCACATGTACAGGTGGACCTTTAAATAATTCATATCGCACGCAGAAATACAGTCGACAGTAAAAATACTGGCGCGTGGACGAATCAGTGATTTGGTTGACTTCGCGGCCGTGCATGTCTTTGGCAAATACCAATTTTTCGGAGCAATTCTTGAGTACACATATTAAACTTAGGGTCGTTGGCCTCAAGGTAGCTCAGACGAATGTTCGCATCAACTGGAACGGTGACATCCATGAACGTCGTCTAGGAGTGCGAATGGTGTTGAGGCTGGAACAATTTGCCACCTTGGACTTCGACGGGCATATCCACAAGGAGTAATTTCATTGCGGCATCATACGCAAAATGAAGACCATAACCTTCGACGATGAGATTTCCGTTCTACAAACGAAGCAATAGTAGACATATAGCACCGACGTAGTTTGGCAAGCGAGAGATTCCACAGTTGACCACTAGGTGGACCAGTGCCGAACAGGCGTCTGTGCTGCCCAGTTGAACGTCTGTGCTGCCCAGTTGAATGCTCGCTCTTACTTCGTTTCTTGCCGACTCCTTGTCACCAGCGCACATGTACGCACCCGCACGGTACATCAAATCGGTCGCATTTTGGCAGCCAGTCGGTGGAACAAATCGATCGAGGGTAGCAAGGGCTTGATCAAACTTATTTGCGATCAACGCGCCCGCAACCGAAAGACGGAGTCTGTTCAAGAGTCAAAATCCAGCACACAACAAGGATACCTACCTTGTCCAAATACAATGCAATTGTCTTGGTGGCAATGTCCTTGACATTTATTCCGTTCTGTGGAACGAGTGTCTCAAAATACGACGACGAAGATAAACCTTACTATTTCACGAAGTACCGGACTGGCGCCAGCATCCATCAAAACTCGAACGATTTCCAAGTGTCCATTCAAAGAGGCCTCATGGAGTGGCGTTTTTCCATCCTGGTCGTGTTTTCATATGTGAAGAGAGAGACATAGATATACACTACAAATTTGTTAGCTTGGTCGATGCTTGCCCGATTCGAAACAAGGAACGTGGCCACGTCCAAGTGTCCTTCCCTGGAGGCCATATAGAGTGGCGTGTTTCCATCCTGGTCAAAAGCGTTAGTCAATGTCCCAGTCTCGCCGCTCTCGTACCTCGTCCTGGCAATTGATCAACGTCGCATCTTTCTCTATGTGTTGTTCAACTGTTGCGAAATCACCCTCTTTTGCTGCATCCAGCATCTTCCCCTTGTTTTGAAAGGACGACATCCCCTAAACGAGTCTCCCACTTGTGTGCCACATGTGCATCATGCGATGCACATGACTTGTTTAACCTTCATAATTTTTTTAGTTGAAACCTCAATTGTTGAGCCATGTACAATATTTGAACGTGTTTCGACGATTGATTTTCAATATAAAACTATATAAAGAAGGCCACCATTGACACTAATATTCTATCATGTTAAAAATTAACATTAGAAGGAATTTCATTGTGCTCATCGCCTTCGTCAGACTCAGGGATAACTTCTACTTTTGCGACGATACCATTTCTCTGGTTGTCTGAGGTAATGTATGATTTCGAGCGACATGCTGTGGCGTAGATGGATGCTTGAAGAAGCGCCACCAATGCTTTGCCCATGCGAGGGTCATTCATATGATCAGGCAATAAAGACACGTCGTTTTGAACAGCCTTGAGCTTGGGGAAGAAATCATAGGCTTGAAGCAAGGGAACCGTGTCAAGGTTTATCGCGAGTCGAGAAATCATGACGCAATCAAAGGCTCTGGAGACTGCATCCATGGACAAGAGGGAGAGTTGGAGCAATGTTGTCGCCCGCACCACACGAGGGTCGGACTTGTGCAGCTCAAAACGACTGGAATTCGTTTCGATTTCTTGCAAGATGGTCACAAATTCATAGTCTCCCAACAGAGTAAAGGTCGCGGGCGATGCTGCAAGCTTGAAATACATGTCCCGATTGAAGAGCTCTGGGAGTTGAGTCGCATCAATGGACAGAAGCGCCGGCGCCGCATTCGTTTGTGTGTCTCCACGTCTCATTTTTGCAAACGATGGCTCCAAGGCAACTGACAACAGGTTGGCACAGATGAATTCATGAATTGTTTCCGCTTTTGCGCCAATATATCTTCTCTTCTTTTCTGATGAAATGTATGACTTCTAGCGGACTCTATTCAATGCGGCTTCTTCATACATTCTCGTGCAACTCACCCCCTTAGCGAACTCAACTGTCGTCAAGGGCGGTAATATATCTGCAAGGTCTTTCAAAGTTCCACGCATATACGGATTGGCCTGGAGACATATTTTCAGGAGCTCCTTTTTGCCGTTGCTTAATTCCGATGTCTTAATACAATCAATGGTCTCATCGAAGGAAACTCCAGGACTCGCAATTGTATTCAATATCGATATATCATCAACGTCATTGAATTCAATGATACCATCGTCGTTTGCGAATAATTTTAATACAAGCACTGCAGTACACCACACGACGTATGATGTCGTTGCAATCAATGGCTCACCTCCTTCAAGAATATGTTTGGCCATTTCTGGAGGACAGTACTCAAATGTGCGACACATTCTTATTGGGTAACCGAATTTTGTCGTGTGTTCAAAATCAATCAATTTGTATCCAGCTTCATCGCTAAAATATACAATATTTTCAAGCTTGATGTCACCATGGATGTATCCTAGTTCGTGGCACATTTGAACAGCATCAATGACTTCTTTCAAGCAACCGTGGCGATAGAAATCTTTTGACTTCAAAAAATGAATGCGTTTGCTGGAGTCTTCCACACCACGCTCCATGATAATCGTCTTAAATTGATACTGGTAGAAATTAACGTCCCCCCACTCTTCACATTTGACGAAGTGCCTCATGGCTTGATCATATATAGTTGACTTCACGAGTTGATTTTTTTCCATTAACTCCAGTTTATTTTCGTCAGTCATTAATTGAGCTTGATCATATTTAATCGGTTCGAAAGAGTAAATTTTGTTTATGAATTCCAGCTCATTTTTTTCAGTCGTCAATTTGGCTACCCACTGTTCGTGCGGTTTTGCTTTGTTTATGACGCGGATGATGGGAAAAGTGGACATGGCTACAACCTCCGGACTTAAAACAAATTGACCGATGAGTGGCCAGTAATACTTGTTTTTGAGTATATGGGCCAAGAGTTCTTCCATGGTATTGATACCTTCACTTGGAGGTTCGCACAGAAGCGCAACCAATGCCTGGCCCATTCGCGGGTCTTCCATACATCATTTAATTTTTGAATGAATTTAGGGTCTTGAATAAGTCCAAGTGTCACTTTGTTTTTGGCCAGATTCGTTATCATGACTGGTCCAAAGGCACCGAGAATATTTTCTGTCGATGGATTGACAGAAAGCAACACAGACAAAGATTTTGCAATGTGAACATCGGTAAGCAGACCAATCAAGCGAGTTGGTGTTTTCTGGATTGCACGCAATTTTTGGACAAACTCAAAACTGCCCAAGGCATTCAAAGTTGATGGGTCTTGAACAAGTTTAAAATACATGTCTTGATCAAATAATCTACTCATGAGGTCGATTGTTTGTTTTGAGTTTGCAGATAGTGAAGTCGTTTCTGTCGATCGTGACTCCTCGTTCGCGGACTTTAATTGGCTGACCAGTGAGGTCCTTTTACCACCGTCTTGGAGCAATTGACGTTCGATGCCGTTGATTATTTCCATTGCTATTGGCCCATCAGCAGAATTAAATGAAATACATTTGTGAGCCAAACTAACAATCCAACTCGAAGCTTCATTGGTTTGAAGGTCTCCCTCCAACCACGACATTGAACACATTTTTTTCGCTCAAACATTTTCTGCCTGCTGATTCAAAGTAAATATGTTTGCACGGTATGCAGTGCGAAACAAACTCCAACAAAATCATGCCAAACGAATAGATGTCGGTGGATGCGTCGTAGTTTTTCCCCATAAGGACTTCCGGTGCCATATAAAAGTGTTCCTTCGAGTAATGAGGTTCAGGCTCAGGCTCGATGTGTCGTTTAACGGTGAAGGCACCAAATCCGGACAGTTTACAAATTGTAATGTATTTATTAAGCAAAATCTTGCTAGAATTGAGGTTTCGGTGAATAACTGGTGACGTTAGAGAGTGCAATGTCCCAGGGCACATGCAATATATAGTGCCCAATTGTATTTGCGTTGCCACGAGACGTATGATGGCGATGTATTTTTCAAGATATGACATAAACTCCGTTACGAGCATGATATCAGCAGATGTCGTCCACGCAACACCAATACAACAGACAACATAAGGCGACACGAGTTTCGAATGTAGTATGATTTCAGAGACAAAATTGCTCACATCAATTTCGTTGAATCTCACTGCATGGGTTAAACGTTTCACAATTACGTTTCGACCATTGAAATCTGCCAGGAACGCACTCGTGCTGGAGCCAAGTGATAACTGCCTCAAAATGTCGATATTGGTCGCCGAAATGCGGCACACCTCTTGTTGAGCTGTAGCAATTTCAAGCTCCTGTGTTCGGAGCTGCTGGCATTTATTCAGCTGAAAATTTTGGTAGACTTCATCTGCGCGCAAACATTTTTCGAGGTCGTCCATCGTGCCTCGGAGTGTCGGGTCAACATGCAGGCATTTGGCAAGGCATTCTTTCTTCCACTCCGCCAAAGGTATTGCATCCAAACTCCTTTGGAAAGAAAATCCAGAAGCTATAACAGACTCCAAAATTTGACTCTCCGACAATTGTTCAAATTCGACAAGCGATTCGTTTATGGAGTAAAGCTTCAGTGTGAGAACGGCCGCACACCATACATCGAACGTCGTATGTGCGAGAAGTGGTTCAGACGTGGGGTCAAGAAGGACTTGGACCATTTCAGGCGGGCAGTATTCTGACAGATATATTTTTTTCATTTGTTCACCAATTCTTGTAGCGCTGTCGAAATTAATCAACTTGTAACTAGAAGAGTCAAACCATGCGACATTTACAAGCGCGATATTCCCGTGGATGAACTTCATATTGTGGCAGTACTTCAGAGTATTGAAAATTACTGTCAAACATCGTTCGCGAAGAATATGACTGGCACTTATCAACGGAAACAACTCGAGACATGTTGCAGACCAATTCGCCATGATCGAGACAAAGCATTGGAACGAATCAAATTCGACAGCTTTGAAATCAATCCATCGAATAACTCCTTCGGTGAAACTTTTACTCTCTGCGTTAACTGTGTATTGGATTTGGTCAATGTAATCTAAATCGCTTTGTGAAATCCACAGTTTCGCCAACAAATTATCTGATGGACTATTTTTGTTCTTTACTCGAAAGGTTGGATGTCGACAATTTTTGATCAAGTTTGAACAAAGAACATATCCATCCCAAAGAGGCCATTCTTTCTCGCGATCTACAAAGTTGCATGAAAAACTTTTCGAAATATTTTACAGATGATACACTCACCGGTACAAATATGTGTCACCAGTTCGTCCATTGTTGCGATGGCATTGGCCAAGGCTTCCTCAATCGCAAATGTTACTTCCCTTGCTGATGGCCGAGCAGCTGGGTCAACGACCAGATATTGTCGCGCTAACTCAACAAGCCACTTCGGGCAGTAGGGTGTGAAGTCGGGCAGGAGTTCGCCTGTTGCAATTTTTGATGCGACCTCTGCGTCCGAATACGGTCCGCCAAATTCATCTTGTAACTTTTCAAATGGAATACTGTGTGTGGCAAGCTCGAACAAAATCATTCCATACGAGTATATGTCGGCGCTTGTGTCGTATATTTTCCCCTCGAAGACTTCTGGCGCCGTGTAACGGTTCACACCTAAACTCACTAATTCATGTTGGAGTGGATGAGGTTGAACCGATGCGCTAAAGCCGGACAGTTTACAAGACGTCCGTTCTTCATTGAGCAAGATATTGGTTGAATTGAGATTACACTGGAGTACTTGCGGCTTGAGGGAATGCAGATAGTTCAAGGCACGAGAAATATCGTGGGACCAGTGGATTTTGGTTTTCCATTTGACTTCTGACCTGGTGGCGGAGTTCAATACATTGCGCAAGTTGCCACCGTCCATATACTCAGTTACAAGGCATACATCACTCCAAAATTTCACTCCAAGAAATTCTACAATATACGGATTTTTCAACTGTGCATGGAGTTGTATTTCATCGACGAATCTGTCCACAATAATTCTTCCGTCACTTTCGATTTTCGACTTTGAAGCAACCACAATCTTGTTTTCGAAGTTTGCGAGGAACACGAACTTGTGCGCACCTTCGGTCAGTAATTTCGATATGGAGATTTCACCAAACATGACATAATTCCTGTTAAATTGAGTTGCCGACGCGAAAAATTTATCATACACCTCAAGTGCTTCTTCATCATATTTTGCATTCGAGAAATCATCCTTAGAAAAGGAATCCTATTTGGTTGTCTGAATCCCTTCTTCGTAATCCTCTTTTTTTGAATGAATCACTTCGTCGTTTTCTTTTTCAATTGTAACATGATTAAATTTACTTGGCAATGGAGCTACTGTTTTTCCAGACACTGTCATTCCATTGGAAATACATACATCAAAGTCAAAAGCACGTATCTCTTTGAATCGGTTGGCTGGGTTCACGCGGAGGCATTTAGCGAGGTTCTTCGTGATCTGACATGGCAGATCTACAGCTTCCAAACTTCGTTGAAATGAAAAATCAGGGGTTGCAATTGCCTCCAAGATTTCGTCGTTATTCAAATGGGCAAACTCGAGCAGCGTTCCTCCTTCGGAATATAATTTTAGGATGAGCACTGCAGTGCACCAAACATCATAAGACGAATCAGCAATGACGGGTGCAGTCGTGTGGCCTAAGATGTACTTGGCCATTTCTGGTGGGCAATACTCGGGTGTGCAATGTTTGCTCATGGGTTGGCCCACGCGAGTAGCATTGTCAAAATTAATCAATTTGTATTGCGTCGTGCCCCCAGATGGAGCCACAAAAAGCATAATGTTGTCCAGCTTGACATCGCCGTGGATATGGTTGAGATTGTGGCAACCTTGGACAGCTCGGACAAGTCCTTCGACAAAATTGTAGCGATGGGAGCGGCTGGTCCTAAAGGGAAGTCTCTCGAGACCACTCCATGGACCACGCTCTAAAATCAAGGCGTGGCAGCGAAACGAATCCAATTGGACTTTCGCGCCATCAATGTACTTGACAAATCCCTTCATGGCATGTTGGAGGTTGGGCATTTGGTGGATACGGCTGAAGAACATCAATTTCATGACGTCCGAGAGATAGTTTAACGACCAAACTGTCGTCAGGGCGTCTATTATTTTTGGTTGCAAAGATGGGGTGGCCAGATCGTTTTACTAGAACAGACAAAAGCACATAGTCGTCCCAAAGTGGCCACTCTTTCGCTGGATCTACGACGGAACTGAGTTTATTTAGAAGAAAAACCAACTTGCCAAGGACAAGATGGTCAACCAACTCGGCCAATGATCCAATCACGGGACATGCTGTGGCGTTGATGGATGCTTGAAGAAGCGCCACCAATGCTTTGCCCATGCGAGGGTCATTTCATGTGATCAGGCAATAAAGACACGTCGTTTTGAACAGCCATGAGCTTGGGGATGAAGTCATAGGCATAGAGCAAGTGAACTGTGGCAGGGTTTGACGCGAGTCGAGATATCGTCGTGAGAGGATCAAAGGCGCTGGAGACTGCATCCATGGACAAGAGGGAGAGTTGGAGCACTGTCGTCGCCCGCACCACACGAGGGTCGGACTTGTGCAGCTCAAAACGACTGGGGTTTGCTTCAATGTCTTGCAAAATAGTCACAAATTCATGGTCTCCAAACAGAGTAAAGGTCGTGGGCGATGCCGCAAGCTTGAAATACGTGTCCCGATTAAAGAGCTCTGGGAGCTGAGTAAGTTCAATGGACAGAGTCGCCGGCGCCGCATTCGTCTGTGAGTCTCCGCCTCCCATTTTGACTTACGATGGCTCAAAGGCAACTGGCGACAGATTGACACTGATGAAGGAAGGACGTTGCTATTCAAGAATGCCTCTGTCTGTCTAAATAGATTCTCATTAATCGTAATGCGTATCGAGATATAGTCAAAATAAATCAAAGTAGAGACCACCAGCGTTGAGATACGATTTCGATCTTTGTATAATATAATTTTGACATCTTTTGAATTTAATTAATTTTGTCGAGTTCAAACTGAAATCGCAGAGGGATTTCTCAACGATCCAACCAGCCAATCATAAGCGCAACAAAGGAATAAAATCTGCAACCCAAACACATCGACGACATGCAGGGCGACATGCACCTCGCAAGGTTGAAAAACCTTGTGAAGATATAGTTACTCTCCTTCGTTTAGATATGCACTGTGGTATGAAAATACGTTGCGCTCAACGTTTTGGTCGAAAGTTTGATTTTATCAAATAATTGACGGTATTCAGACAATGATACCTATGGTAGGGGTGCTTCCTCCAGGACTTACGAAAGTGCATCGTGTGCTGTGATTGGCCCCGCCTGCGTCCCGTGTGACCACAACACCATCTACATGCAGAGCACCTCCTGGCCCAGGCCGAGAGATCGTGTCCAGTCTGCCGCAACACGTTGGAGAAATCGTTCGAATCTACCACGGATAATGTGCTACATACTACATCCCAGGGACGCCGAGTTGGGCGGGCGTGCCTCGTTGGGACCCCAGAACCCGTGACATATGTTGATTTGATGACGTCAACATATCTGTCGACGGATTGTAGCCCACGTCAGCTGACACAAGTCTTGTGATAACCTTACAACCCCACGATATACAACCCCACGACAGTGCGGAAGCCATTCAAACGCGATTCTTCAAAGAGATTCGCAAAAACTATTACAGCACGGAGGGTGGTGGTGTGAGATGGAGGTCCTTCAACCCACACCACCAAAAGGGCCTCCAATGGAGGCCCCTATGATGTTTGCCGTCGTCGGGTCGCAGCGCAAACACACCAACACAATCAGCTGGCCTCCCCTCGCCAAGATCGACTCCAAGGCGTATCGCTACACTACGTCCTCAGAGAGTCAAACTGAAACACGTACTCATCAACAAAAGCGCGAGGTGTCGCCCAATTAATGCTCCAAGATTTGGCGTCGATCGACAAGCGAGCTTTGACCGGTTGAAACACGACACTGCTGCAGATAGATTGGCATGTTGCGTCCTATCGAAGTCGCGAGTTTGGCTGGCTTGGCGGCCAAGACCAATTGGACACAGACGGACATCGACGCCATCGATAAGAGGGATGGCCAATCAAGCCAGTATCGATGCAGCGGATTTGAGCGACTGAAAGAAATATATTCTGGCGAAATGTCTTTTTATTGACCCGGAACGCTCAAACACCTCGAGTGCCTCTTGCCGACTCTGAAGACAACTATGAAGGGATCTGGTCTCTCGAAACTTTACGAAGCCTGGCCTAAAGTGGTAGTCAACAGCGATGCTGGTGCGTTATGCAAGTACACACACTTGTTTTCATTTTGAAATATAATATTTTGTTGATATATTTTGTTGTGATCTGAAATTCTTCAGCCGTTCGAGCCTGTAACAATACTCGAATTGAATATGCTCATTACTTCCTACACCTCCACAATGCTGAATTTACGAATGCTCTAAAATGTTGGACAATTGTTCCACTTGGAATCTAAATTGATATCTTCGCCCCCAGGCTACGTAATCAAGTGCTTGGAGTCAAGTTCCAATCAATACATCAATTCTACGATTCACAAATTTACAACCAGGTTGGGCTGCAACATTAGTGCATAGACGCGTTTTCCCTCTGCGTCAAGTCGAGTTCTACCGAGAAGTAATTCACTTCCAAAACGACATGCAAGATTTCCAGTTGTCAAGATGGATAATTTTGTCTTATTCAAGAACGATCAGATCAAGTTGTTGATTATAAGTCCCATGATGCACCTTGCAAATAAATTTCCACTGACACTCAACCTAGAGCCTGACGACCGAAAGCGAGACCCATGTATTTACCCCAAAACAATAAATTATTTCCCAAAAAGGCGCATTGAATAAAATGAAATGCCTGAATTAACTCAACCGAGCGTGCATTGGGGGTCATCTTCTGAGCGTCAGTCGCCCCTGCATCTGACTCCGTTGCGTATCCTGGGCAATGTAGTGATTAGGCTCGGCAGTTGCGCCAAGTTGAGACCGGCGTGGTCGTGACAAGGACAACAGCGCAGCGAGCGAGAGAATGCAGTGTTGCTGCTACCGTAGAGCACACAATAACTCACCGCACAAAACTACTCACCGTAGACCTCAAATCACACAATAACTCACCAACCTCATCACTCAAGAACAGAATCACTCTCACCAAACACATGGCCATTATAAATAAATTAACTTATACATACAAATATCAAGTATAATATTTATCACTAGGAATACGAATAATAACACTAAATATTATCCGGAAAAGTATCAAAATGAAGTCACCAGCAAGCAACAAATCACATTATGGTAAGCAAAAACGTCTGGTGAATTATTGTGTGCTTTACGGTAAGTGTGTTTCAATTTGTTTCGTGATTTCGTTTGTATGTGGAATCTCCAGACTTTAACCTACTTTAACGCCCTCAAACGTTTCGTCAAATACGACTTCGAAACTTCGACGTGAAATCTCAATTTCCCATCAGGCTTCACAGTAATTCTGGCAGCCACACGTTTGAAGCAATTGAGAGATGTCGTCCTCATCTTTCAAGGCAACAAGAAGGAAATGCTGGACGCAGCAAAAGAAGGGGACTTGGCCACAATCAAACGACAGTTCAAGAAATATGCGACGTTGGTAAGGACTCGGATGTTGAATTGTATTTGAACGAGGTAGGTATCCTTGTCGTATGCTGGGCATTGACTCTTGAATAGACTGAAGCACAACTCCGCCTTTCGGTCACGAGCGCGTTGATCGCGAACGAGATTGATGAAGCCCTTGCTGCCCTCACTCGTATTGCTCTACAAACCGGCTGCCAAAATACAACTGATTTGATGCACCGCGTGGTTGCCTACATGGGCGTTGGGATAAGGAGTCGGCAAGAAACGACGTAAGAGCATGCATTCAACTGGACAAAACCGATCCCTGCTCGGCACTGGTCGATATATTGGAGCACCATGGAATCTCTCGCGTGTCAAACTACGTGGGTGCTATATTTCCGCAACGTGATTTATTGTTTCTTTTGTGGAACTGAAAACAACTCGTCGAATGCTACGCACATCATTTAAGGCACGAAGCAGCAGTGAAATTACTTCTTGTGGATATGCCCGTCGATGTCCAAGGTGGCAAGTTGGTTCAGCGTCAACACCATTCGTATTCTTGGGCAACGTTCATGGATGCCACCCTTCCAGTTGATGTAAAAGGTCGTCTGAGCTGCATTGAGTCCATTTTGAACTACTCGAAGTTTAAAATGTGCCCTCAAGAATTGCTCCGAGAATTATACTTTGCCAAAGACATGCACGGTCGCCAAGTCATCCAAATCACCGATGAGGACACAGGCAAGTTTTTGAATAGCCAACTATATTACTCCGGGCGATACGAAATATTTGAAGGCCCACCTGTTCACGTGAGCAATACAGCCGTGGTTGTGATGGCTTACGACCATGACATTTGCGCCCAAGTGTTTGAAACGTATGCAGGCAAGGAGAATGGGGAATTGGATATTGCTGGATTCGGCGCCTGTAATGAAATTTTGGGTCCTTCAGGCTCAAACAGCATGAGAAATTCGGAAGATCACGTAAGGCCTGGATTATCCTCGCTTTGACACTCAAATTTATTTTCTAGTCACAAGAGGAAGAAATGTACCAAACTGGGTTCAATTTATGGGATAAAAATGCGAGTGGGGGGTTGTCGAAGAATGAATTACTCCGTTACTGTGCGCAACAATTCGGGAAAGTCAAAGTAGTGTTGAAGAAGAACGCTGACGAGTACCATCGTGAAATCAAAAATCGGCCAGGTCTCGAGACTAAAGTCGTAGTTTCATTTTTGCCGTCTGTGGACGAAGATACATTTAAAGGCGATTTGAAAAACCTCCGACGTCTTGGCGGGTATTCGATGGTGGATTATCCCCATGTCGTGGTCATTCCCGCAGCAGATCGCAACTTGGACGATATTTATCGGAAAGAGTGCCCGGGTGAAAACGAACGTCGAAATTTATTGCAACAAGTAGCAGAGGCACTCCACCATTTGCACAGCAAAGATCTGCACGAGGACGTGAAGAAGTTAAACGTCGTTCGTGTGGAAAATCGTTTGAAATTGATTGATTTGGACGCTACACAAGCAAAGGGAACAATGTCGGTGGCAAGTTCAGCTCGGGCAGTCTTCTGCCGGGTATGATGATTTGTATTTTATTCGAATTTGACATCCATATTTCATGTAGAGTTGTTTTACAAGCAAAAGTCGGACGACGAAACGAAACGATATTGCGAATATTGGGAAAATGTCAAATCAACAAACCCTGATTTGTGGCAAAAAGTTAAGCCAAGAAATGGATATCTCATCAAGACATTTCAAAATCCAGACGATCAACTACCATACGACCTTGTTGAGGCAGTCCCATCTTTGGATGCATGGGCGTTTGGGGTACTAATGTACGAAATGTACACTGACGAAGAGCTTGTGCCGACCGATATCAACCAGGATATCTGTGACAGAGATATTGAAGAGGCAGTAACTTGGACCCAAGACAATTTGAATAAAAGAATTCGAAGCAAAATATCCAATGCGCTTGTTTGCAATTTACTCGAGAATCTATTAGTTGTTGAGCCAACAAAGCGAATCTTCTGTTCTCGATCACGTCTATTTTAAAGACATGGCACAATTGTTTGGTCCCGATTTGTTTTTCAAATTAGTTCAAGACCCAATGACCTTGAATGCCCTGGGCAATTTTGATTTTGTTAAAAAATTGATTGATGTTCGAGGTGACCCAGACGTTATAATTTGTATGCGTCCACCGACAATCGAATGGCTTCCGTGCTCACTGTACTCCTTTTGAAACAACCAACGACAGAAACAGTTCAACGAGCGTTTGGACCGGAGATGATTCCCAACCTTGCGAAAAATGTGAAAACAGCGACACTCTTACAGGACGCGGATTTCGTTAAAAAGTTAATGGATGTGCAAGATGACGTACAAAGGCTTCCAAAGTACATGAAATATCGCTCCATGGGTAAGGTGCTTGTGGCACTTCTGTATAATCCTCCGGGCGATGCCATTACGAATGTGGATGAGCTAATGGCGTGTACCCGTGAAACCAAGCAGCACCCGTGGCCAAGTTTTGGAAATTTTGTATTGACGATAGATGTTCTTGCAATCAGCAAAGATCGCTGCATCGTCAGCGTCACGCAAATTTCGAATCCGTCTGGAAAGTGGGTTGCCAAGTTGACAAACCAGAAAAGTGAGCTTGAGTTTGTCGAGTATGCCCATAAAATAATGTATTTGACAGAGTTAAGGAGCATATTGCCAAGTGCGAAACATGGGGAATGGCTCAGTTCAACGAATTCAAGTGCGACGCTATGGAAGAAGGCAAGGAAGACTGTAAACGTCGTATCCATCATATCAAGTTCCGAGAAACCAATTTGATTGGATATTTGCGCCATATTTTCAACGCCATTCAAGCATGCCACGATATTGGATACGTACACGGCGATATTTAACTTGAAAATGTTGTCTTTTTTAGCGCATCGGAGAGGTATAAATTGATTGATTTCGAGCAAACTACCAAGATCGGTTCGCCAATACAAAAATCCTGTGAGCACGAGTTCTGTCCACCAGAAATGGCCAAATATTTCCTCGAACTCGACAAGTCGCCTCTTTATGCTAAGCAGGCATATTACGTTTGGTGTGCTGCAGTAATTGTGCTAAAATTGTTTTCCGAAAACAACGATCTGGTGGAATTCCGCAGTGTTGTAGATGATGCAATTCTGAAAACTATTGCAAAGCGAAACTTTTCATTTCAAAAGAGCATTGAGGCGACAAAATTGAGTGAAGAGAAGAAAAAATTCCAAAAGATGTGCCTCTGTATCGACCCTGCAAAACGTGGTACATTAAACGATCTTGCGTAAATCTTACCCGCAAACACGCTACAAGTGATGACTACAGCAGAGATTGATATGTCATTAATGGAACAGGTGACGCACCATGTCCGTGAATAGCAGCAACATTACGAAGCGTAGAATACCCAAGCATGATAGAACTGTGGATATAATTCAATTCGGGTTGCATGATGTCGTATTTTGTATCTTAATATATATCGACTGGATGACATTATTTTATTTTCCGAGGCGTCGCCGCTTCTAAAAACTATCGCGAGACACCGGTGGATTGTTGACCCCAATGCAACAAATAAGCAAATATTACAAATTGTTTTACCTTCAATGTTATAATCATCTTTACTAAATTCCATTGTCTTCTTATTGAGCTTAAAAACTTTTTACAATTATCAGATCATATATTTACTAATTCTTCAAAATATTTCTTAATAATCATTTTATAGTCTTTATCACCACCATCATTAATAGCTAAAACTATTTTCTTGAAATAGCCTTTACCTTTAGAAGGATTCAACTGAATTAATTCTTCAAGAATAATATCTCAATCGTTTATGTATTGATTAAATTAGTTATACTTAATATCCATATTTAAACGTAACCATAAATTACTATTGGTATGACAGTTACTAATATCAGCATCTAAATATTCTTAGCCATGTATCTAACATACATTGCTTTTTCTAAGTCTTGATCATAAATGACTTGAATCTTACCGTTTTTAGACTCAGAAAGATAAGATTCTAAGATAGGAAGATTGCGGGCACCATCTCTATATTTATCTTTTTCTTAATCTAAATTATTTGAGATAAACGTCAATATATTTTGATCAAACACTTGAGTAAATTTATTCTTCCTTAAGAAAATATATTATTGATATTTATGAATCCATCATCAAATAACCTATTAAATAATTTGAAATTTCCTTTTACCATTTTGTAGTAGATATAATTTATGTATATATAATATATCTGTTATATTTAATTTAAATATTTATTAAATAATTATGTCTGATAGTATACTTGATATTACCCTCAGCTTTCGGCCAATGATAGTTTGTGCAAGGCAAAAAAATATTGCTTACATTAAAAAAAGAACATTTAAATGAATTAGATTATGAATTAAGCCTGCATTTGTCATATTTTTGGAATATCTGGAACATGTCATTATTTTATTCGAAATAGTTATTTTATGCGTTTTTGTTTCAATATTATATTTTTTTATAGGACTTGGCAATAGGTTTACCGCATTCACACATTTCAATGATATTATTATTATCATAATAATACTTCATTTCACGGCTAACATTGTTTAAATTCCTCTTCTGTTGGAGTTCTTCGTGAAAATATTTACCGTGTGTTATGTTTCCCGAAATGAAATGAATTGTGTTTGGAAATTGTAGAAGTCTCTCTACGTAATGAGATATTGTCCAATCGGAATTTAGAATGCAATTGGAGCACTTTGATTGGTTTAAACTGCAGAACAACGAAATCGAAGTTTTTGAAGATGGGGCGTTGGTGGCGACGGAAACAGGGATTGCGTTCAAAGGTCGGTCGAGCTGTGGAGGGCATGCTCGGCAGGCGCTGTAGTCTTTGGGTGTGTTGGACACCATTGTTCAATGTGGCGGGTGGGAGGTGGACGAGATACGACGAGGGCGGCGGAGGAGTCGACGCTGCCGTCGGGGTTTAGGAACAGAAAGTTGGTCGTCGCGGTGTTGCCCACGGCCGTAACCACAGCCATGTTGTCCATGTAACCAACGCAACTTAGAGGTCCATGGCAACGTCAAACTGCATCAACTGCGACGAGGCGGTGACGCGCTTGGCGTATTCGGTCGGCGTCGACCGGAAGTTCTTGTCAGTCCCGGTCCGACGCCACGGCATGTAACTCAAGAGCATGTGGAGCGCGGTGATGACAACCATTAGCAAGGACACGTAGAGCACGCCGCCGCGACAGTACTGCGCAATGTTGGTCACGATTTGTCGGATGTTTTGGGTCAGCCGCTGCTGCGGCTTCGAGACCAGCGTGAGCGTGCCAATTCTGCTTTGGAACGACACGACTTCGCGGCGGCCCAGCGCCTTGTCGTAGACTTACTCCCACTGAAAAGCATCGTAGCGGGCGTCGGGTCGACGATGTTGGCAAGCCAGAGTTGCATCAGCGACGTCAGGGTGAGGTTGGCGCCGACCATGACATGGATGTTGGTGGCTTGGATCAGAGGTGCCCAGCGCCGAGACTGCGGCAGGGTCGACTGTCGAGGCAGGCAAAACGTCCGTTCCACGTCCATGCCCACGAAGCAGTTGGCCGTCGAAAAGTGGCGCAGGCGTCATCGTGCCGCGGAGGCCCTGGTTCGTATTCACGACTGTGTCGAGCGTCGTGTGTTGGGGCTTGGCGGCAGCGTTAACTGGCAACTTGGGCGGTCATGGCGCCAAAGTAGGCCACATGGTCACATTCGTGCTGCTCTTCATCATGGAAGGCCCTTAAGACGTGCTTGTCGATCGAATGCAACTCAAGCCGGCGTCGCACGAGTGTTGGACCCCGTGGGAACCGTGGGAACCGTGCCCATGCCGGCCCCAGTAATGCAACGAGAGGAAGAGGCGAACGCGGATGTCTTGCGGCTCCTTCACACAACGAGGCTGTGGACGCCGACGTGCGAGATGCACAAAATGTACGCGAGCACTTCAACGACGATTGTGCGCCCTGTTCCAGCTTGCGCGCCTTGGCTGTCGTGCGTCGTACATCGCCAAGTTGTGGCGGAGCACCATGCCAAGGACATTGGTCGCAAAGTCGGCGTCGGTCGTGGCGACCACCGAGACCGACTGCGTCTTGTCCTTCCGTGCGGCAGACGGATGCGCGTCGTGGTGGAAGGAAAAAGCGAGTACCGTGCGCGAGCGCGGCATGCTCGGCGACGCCGTGGCCGACGTCGTGGAGGGCGGCGAGAG
>VJMH01005688.1:0-63475 GCA_009835185.1 Aphanomyces stellatus | reverse complement strand
GGAATTGATGTATAAGTTGTGTTTGGTTTGTTCATTTGCAAAAAGTTTGTGTCACGGTTTGCCTCTGTGGGGTCTGGAGGGTGAGTGTTTTTACAATTTATGACAATACAGGTATTGACATTTTATGTATGACATGTCACGTCTCGAATTTAGAGCGATAGGCACCCCACGTGGCGGCAAACCAGGACACATGATTATCGGATTGGCCCCGCAGATTCGAAATCTCGACGTTGCCCCTTTAAAGGTTTGATAATATAGCATTCCAGCTCTTTTCCACTTAAATTGCGACGAGCTGGATTCGAACCAGCGACCTTCGGGGTTCTATCCCGACGCTCTACCGTTGAGCTATCGCCACGCCTTCGTCAGCCGAGAAGATTGTGCTTCATATTGTGCCACAGATGGCGCTACCCATGGAAGTATACTTCCAAATTTTATACTTGTACATCACTAATAACTGCAACATTTTATATTTATCAGGGGTTCGTTATCTCGAGGGAAATCTGTACAAACTCCAAGATATCCAGAGTTGGGAAGTATAGTTTAATCAAGTCAAATGTATAGCACAATAATCCCGGACCAGAGTAGTATTCAATTTCGCTAGCAACTCCAGGTGGATAAATGCTTTCATTTGGTCGACCGTGCTACGTTTCGCTTGGCCAAAATGACGTGTGGATTCTTCGATACTTGCCATGTGCGCGCCGACAAAGAACTTCTATCGCAATGTCGTATTGATTTTCTCGTCGAAGTGTTTTTCTTTTTTTTACGATAATCGCACCAACCTCGCCTATTTAAACTGATATATTCTGAGAAGCTCAGTATTCAAGTACCGTAAATTTCCTCGTGATAAATTGGGTCGGCACATATCTTAAGAAGTCCGCCGTAGAACGAAAATGAAAACATCTTCAGTTGCTTGACAGAGCTCTTGTAATTGGCAAGTGCAGTCTCCTGGAGGCGTTTGTACATCTCGGGGCTGCAATCAACAAGACAAGACTGCTCGCCTCCATTCCACTCTCGTGCGCGCTTGTTCCAAACTTCTTTCTCCTCGGTGGTCTTTCTATTCCACCTAACACCTTGATTCAGTTTCTCGACAGCATCGATCCCCGAAAGTCCCTTTAAGTCTAGAGAAATCAATTAACGTGTTAGTGCGTTGTTGCTTACAAAATGATGTACTATGATCACCATCTTTAGCACAGAGTTGATATCCCGATAGCCTGAAATACAAAATTGGTTCAATTCTACAATGCCTTCGTGCCCTCCAGCTGAAATTGTGGCAGCTGTGGCCGCCTGTAGCAGTGCTTGTTCTACTGCAACAGTCGATTGTTGTTCATTGTCTACGGCAGTGGCCTTTCGCCTTGTGTGATTCTTTTTCCAAGTCTCGGAGTATATTAGTTGGTGATGATGTTTTGTGGACATACTTTAACCACGTCAATATAAAGGCCAGTGTCTTGACTAAGCAGTCGAGGCTCAAAGTTGCCCAATGCGAGCGCTCTCTCAAGGGCTGCAGTTTGATCGGCTGTGAAGACTGTTCTCTCGCGGCACTTTATTCTCTTGGTGTGCTCGTCCAGGAATGTATGGATGGTGCATCGATGAAAAGCGACGGGTCGGCAAGTGGCAACATACATATGGTTTGTTGTTGTTGTCAACCAGGAAGGTGCCGCCTTGGCATCGAATTCAAAATAATAATTTGTCTGTTTTTCTCGTTTGAGACTGACTGGGTGAACCACGTCACTATGCTTCGCTTTCTCTACTTCATTTAGCGTGCTGAGTGTATTGCCTACCGTGTTGATGTGTTTGTGTGAATGATCTTTTGCTGACTTCCAAAAACACGTGTCGAAGGAATGTTGAACAGGTCAAATTAAAATTGAAGTAAAAATAATATACCTCCTTTTAGCCCACATGACCTCTGATGGAGCAAGTTACAATGGTCAAAGATGCCCTGGCCCAGGAGCTTGAATCGAGCAACATTCGGAACACAAACAATCATACGTTGATCGTTTTCTTCTTCTTTACAACTCTTACAATTACCATCACTGTCGTCCAAACATTGTCATCGACGCAACGATTTGAAACAACGAGATGGCCGAAGTTCAAAGAAACTCCGATCTACTCGCTCACTCGTGGGAATACGCCCACCAACAGTGCTTGTGACATTGCGACTTTATGGTGAATGCACTCAGCACACCCATTGTCACATTTTGAAGCGTCCATCGCATGTTTGATGGACACAAACCAAATGCAGCGTTTGTTTGTTAGTAGCTTCAACATACTAGCTTGGTGACAAGCGAACCTTTCGATTGCAGTACATACAATACAACACCAACCGTCCCAGCATCATTTAAGCTAGAATCAAAGTAGAGGTAACCCCTCAAGAATTCACACAATTGGGTGAACAGTCCAAAGAATGACATTTTCAATCAACCGTTTCCGTGCTCTTTTGTGCAGAAAAGTGTCAATGGGCCACAAAGAACTTCGATTGTCCTTCAATAATATCATTGATTGAGGGTTGTGTAGTCAGTTTGGGGGTTAACACCCAGGCATAACTGCCTGGTAATCCATAAGAAATCAAAGGCTTAAGTGCCTGCCATTTTGCGGAGCTCGGTGAAAATGAAGTCAAAATTGAAAAACACATGGCAATTTTCGTTGGCTATTCATGGATTCCAGTGTTGGCTCTCAGGGTTCTCTCAGCATCGGCGGATGCTACATTACTGCGTTGGATTGTAGAATTGTTGCATATCTGGTGGGGATGCTCTAAAAAGCCTTGACAATAGTACGGGGAAGGAAAGCTCAACAGCTCACTTTTATTCTTTGACCAACTTCATTTGATCTGTGCACGGGATCTACGGCCGTAGCTGGAGTCGCTGGATGAGGTTGTTGTTGTACGTGATGACGTCGAGGGCGCTCTCGAAGCAGACGCTGCTGCCGATCCACGTTGTGCGCTGCTGGCCTTGGATTGCCCAAATCTTCCACGGCAGTCCCATCTTGAGGCCATTGGTCGTGAACCTTGGGAAGTAGTTGAAGTGGCGCTGGTGCCACAGCTCCACGTCGTTCATGCCCGCGAGTGCCAAGTCGGAGCGAAGGAGTGGACCGGTTGTGGTTTGGTCAACTTGGGCCAGCGGGCGGTCGTAGAACTGGTAAGCCACGCGCGTTTGCCGCCCCAGGAGCAAATCGCCCCACCGTGTCGATCCGCCGCCCTGGTACACTTGCGTGAACCGCGTGTTGCGGAGGGCGCAGAGGCGGCCGTCCTTCTTCTGGCCCATGCGGTAGAACCACACTTGCGCGGCCGTCTCGGCGGGCGACGGCAACGACTGAAACAACGTCGTGACAAACGTCGACGATGTGTAGCTGGTCGTGAAGAGCGCACGCTCCGACGTCGTGAGGTCAGTGACGAGGGTGGCAAAGAGGCTCAGATCGATGGCCATGACAACGTGGTCGCACTCGATCGTGGTGGGCGCGCCATGGCCGGTCGTGTACGTCACGGATGGCGTCGTGCCTGTGACGAGACCGCGGGAGATGCGCGTGACATTGGCGCCAAAGATGGTCGTGACAGACTTGCGATGGGCGAATGAGATGGACTTCCAGATGCTCTGGAATCCCTTGGTAAACATGTAGGCGCAGGCCTTCCCGGCCACTTGGCTGTGGATCATGCGCGACACTGCATCGGGATGCGACCACCAGAGAAAGTAAAACGCAGGGATTGTTTCCAACACGCCGTAGCCTTGCTGCTGCTGCGAAAAACGAAACATGCCAGAGAGGGTAAGGAGGTCGTACGAGCGCAGGAACTCGATCGCGGTCATGTCAAAGATGCTCGGATCGGACGGTCGCGGCGGCATGCCGTAGGGATAGACGCCAAAGAGCCCACGGTGGATGTCGATGTACTGCTGCAGTTGGTCGACGAAAAGTGCACGCAGTTCGTTCGTGTTGTTGCGCCGTTGGACTTGCGGCGGCGCGTTGATGTAGATCGAGCGAAGGAGGTATTCGGGCCAGTCCAACGACGTGAACGGGTCGCTGTCGGCAGCACCCGCGCTTTCACCCATGCAATGCATGTACCCAGGTTGTTCGAACGAAAAGGCGTACTTGGTGTTGTCGGGGTCGTACTCACTCGCGAGGTCAAAGATCGGCTGGTATGTGTCCAACGCGAACACCGTTCCCATCTCCTGCGGCCGTCCTTGGTCATCGATCGCCGTCGCAGATTTGCCCCCCACGCGGTCCGTTGCTTCGAGCACAATGATGTTGCTCAGCCCTTTCTTTGCCAAGAGAGAGGCGTAGTGCACGCCAGCGGGGCCACCGCCGACTACCACGACGCGGTCGGTGCGTCTCATGGTGACAGGAGGCACCGGGCCTGCATGCACCAACGATGCGATGGCGCCAAGCAGTCCAAGAAGCAACATCCGAGTCCAAAAGAACTTTTGAAGACGACGACATTTGTGGAAGAATTTCTCCAACGCGCCAACGAAACCGCCTTTTCAATCTGACCCTATCCGGCTTATTATTCATGTTGGACCACTGGGGCACTGCCGTCTCGAAGCGATATTAATGTGAGGGAAAGATACCTCATTCCTGGCTTCCAATATTGCCACGTTTCGAACTTGGATATTGGCAGTACTCAGTACGACTCGATACCAGGGGAGCACTTTGTCAGTATCTTAGAGGGTCGTCCATACTTTTACCAAATGTCGTACCAAATGTTGTCAGCGTGGATATGGCATTGACCTCGCAATATCCTTGTTCACAGGTCTGCGCAAAATGGTTGGCTGTGGGCACTCGTGCAAGTCAAGCAAATCAGACATGATCAGTTGGTCCATTTTCTTGAAAACCCTTCCTATTTTCTGCCTTTCAAAATTTTCTGGAGTGGTTTTAAAATACAGTTTAAGAATAACTGCACCAGATATTTTTATAAATGGCGACTAATTTTGCTTCGGATGCTTTGTGTCGCGTTCATTGACACAAGCACAAGCCCATGGGTGCCATCAACTCAAGCCCACCCAGTGAGCCACCAGAGCCGGAGCCAGCTCGGCCATACGAAGTAAGCATCGAGAAATATGACAACGATGTACAAGCCGTGGCGAAGCGAGTCATAGCACACGTGCACCGGCATCACAGCATGCCCATCGATGACGTTGTGAAAGAAGCCACTCGGAAGCCTGCTGCGTGGTTCGATGACGTGGTGGCAGCAATCGAGGCATCCAGAGAAGTGGAGCGCATAACTGAAGGCGGCATCGAGAAGTGGCAGACGCAGACGCAGTGGGTCGATGCGGTGTCGTCAACCGACAGCGGCATTCCACATGAAGGGACATTGGTCCGCTTCCTCTACAGCAGTGTTCAACTACTTGGGGCTAATGAAGATGTCGCCCTCGAGTCTCTGGCAAATCGTCTCGCGGAATTTTCAACCCTGTCAACCCACCAAGTCTTTCAACAGTGGTGTTCAAGACTCACGGAAGGAAGATCGAATCGTCAAGCTGCAAACATTGTGCTGCAGGTTCTGATTCAGTTGGACATGTTCAAGCGCAACCAAAATGATTTGATATTGTACGAGTGGCGCGCTCCTGCCACCTTGTTCTATGCAGAATGCGAGGTGGTTCCAGAGGAGCGCCTCTTGCTGGCGTTTCTGGCCACGACTCCAAGTCGCTTGCGCTTAGTTCGATCGAGGTCCGATTTACTTTGTTTTTTGGCACAGTTTCGAGCAACGCTGCGACAATCCGCTGGTTTTCGGCGATGGTATGCGTGGTGGAGAAACTAGACTGATGTTGTTTTGAAATAGGTGGGTGGTCCTGTGGACGCCACCTGGACCAATCGTTGAGCACCGACTCCGGGCAATGAATGTCTTGACGGGCAGTGATGGACTTCTGGTGTGGGATATCGTCACACTTATGGACCGCTGGCAGCGCGCAGAAAGTGCAGCACTCGAAAGCTCTATCATTTCTCAGGTTGATCATTTGAACGGTCTTGACATGTGGTTTCCTTCCCATGTGGTCGATGCCTACGAAGAAAGCGTATTTGCAGGATATGACATCCTTGCAAGTACAATTTCGACCCAAAATGTGATTTCAAAATTGGCCGCACCGAGTACTTCGTTGGTGCGTCAAGCGTCGCAAATGCCCTGCGGATGGTACGATGACGTCCACGCGTTAACTTTGGGCACGTTGCCATCTCTCGAAGGAATTCCCCTCGAACGCGCCTTGCTTCGATTTCTCTACGCAAAGCGAGAGTACATCCGCAACGACAACGACTTGGTTGCTCTCGTGGATCAATTTGCTCTCGCCAACCCGAGCCATTGTTCGGATGTCCTCGACTGCGCAAAAGATATTTCCGCGTGGCTCGAACATCTCCATGTATTAATGACACACACTGTGGACGATTATGGCTGCGCGTTCGAATGGAGAATATCGCCATTTACCCAGCCAAGGGACGAAGAGAACTGGTATTTGCCAGGCGAGGAACTGCTCCTGGAATTTCTCGCAGACGCACCAAGTCGACTGATGCAAGTGTCCAGCATCGGGACACTCGGTCGACTCTTGCTGGAATTTCGCCAAAGTGAGTCATCGCCATTGACGTTTCGCATGTGGTAGAGCCTCTCCGTTTTAGTTTGTGTGCGTTTTAATCGTCGACTAGGTGGATGTCAGTATCTGAGCCCCCCGTGCAACTCGTCCACGCAAGATTGCGCACGTTGGGAATTGCACTTGTAATCTCCAACGAGGGAAATTCCGCAACATATTCGCTGGGCTGGGACATTGTAGCATTGATCAACCAATGCGATGCCTTGTCAATGAATCATCCAACTCGTTGTGCTGGAAAGGATATTTCCATCAGGGGATCCAATTCCAGAACGATGTTGTGCCAAGGCAGAGACAGACTCAATCTTGGGCACCCGATACTGTCACGTTTTGGACTCGGATATTGGCAAGCTCCATGCCCGGCACGACTCGATGCCAGGAATTGTCCATTGAAGGCCTTGACTGATGACGAGACGGTCGTCTCGAGTAGCATGGTCGAATTGGCGAAAGCAGTCATGTTATCTGCTTGTCCAAAGGTTGTGTGGATTGAAGTTCTCACCAAGCGACTCATGGCACACATTCATTCGCATCTAAGTTCATGCCACAAAAGATACTACGTTGCAGAGATGAAGCAAGAAATCGCAGATCTCTTGGTCAACTACTTTTACGATTGTCTCTTGCGTCGAGATATTGTTGAGTGTGTATTATCTCGAGTGGCACAAGACCCAGCATTAACGCTTATTGTGGACCCCATAGGACAACAGTCTTTAATTCTATTCGTCTCGGGAACCACCAAAGCAAGTTCCAGAGTGAGGAACAACGCAACGCTTGACGAGATCTCCCTGTTGACGTTCGATGATGCACTTTGTCGTGGACAAGTACTCATGGAACGCAACGAGTTCACTGAAGCAATTTACGTCTTCTCGGATGCTTTGTGTTTACAATCGTCGATTGAAAATCGATTCCAAGCTCTCACGTTACGCGCCGAATGCTTTGATAAAATAGGAAAAATCGACATAGCCATCCAATGCTATTCGGACGCACTGGATCTCAAGCAATCCCGTGAGATTTTCCATCAACGTGGCCTTGCATACGCCAGTGTTGGAAATTATGTTGAAGCTATTGTCGATATGACAGCTGCCATCAAGCTCGAAAATCTCTTGATAAAACTGTCCGCCAAATATTGCGATCGTGGTTTGGTGTATTTTAATATGCAAGAATGCACTCAAGCCCTCGATGATTATAACAATGCTTTGAAAATCAACCCATTGTTAATCCACTCGAGTGGATTCATAGGACAGCGAGCTCGTGTTTACATCACCCTACGGGATTTTGACAATGCTTTGCTTGATTTGGACCGTGTCAATCGCCTCTGTGTCTCGATGTCAAATTTATTTCATCGCGGTTGCGTACGCATGAGGCTTGCCACAGAAGCTCAATTCAAAGAAACGCCGCCTTGCAGTCGAATCAATGCCGACCCGCCAACTGTATTTTCAACTTTCACCTCGATGTATGAGCGATTGGAAGATTGGCCAATCGTTTCTGGTGGATGGCCCATTTTGCATCGCCCGCTATGGAATGAATCTGCCAAAAATTACACACGTATCGCTCTGAACGATTTTTCCCTCGCCTATGAATCGCGCGACCGAGATGATGGTGACGATATTTATGCTTTATTATATCATTTGGCGAATTCCCATTATCGGCTTGCGAATTTTACCGAGGCCAACCAGTGGCTGGATCGAATGCTTTCGAAAGCGCTGTCAAACACACAAGTTATCCATACGAGTATGTCGCAGGTGGTAGTTAGTGCGTGCCTTTTACGAGCAGCAGTCTTCAAGTGCTGTGGCTCTCCGCCATATGACGATGCATTTCGGCAAGTAAATCGTGCCATCGAGCTACACCAGAGCACACGTGCGCACATCCAACGCGCAGAATTGCATCTCGCATGTTGTGCCATGGACAAAGCAGTGGCTGATTTGAATGCTGCTGTGCGTGCACATGATGGCCTAGACACGATGGAACAACTCGAGTATATCGCTCGTCTGGTTCGCGCTCGGATTTTTTTGCGTTGGCCGGCTGCAGACGCCGGCGTGACCGAAGCCATGATCGATCTCACGTACATTTCGAAGCATACACGAGACAACACCGATGTAGAGACGGAATTGGCCCTTGCTCGACATTTAATGCAAGAAAATCACACGAACATATCCATGACCCAGCCAAACAACATCAAGACACCTGACTCTGCTGGCCGAGTTCCTGGTTCATTACCGTCACTCGTTGCGACGGCCGCGATTACAAATGCAGACAGAAACGCAATGAGGCGGCCCACACCGGAATACAAATACGCAGTTGAGCTGATGAACCTCGGCGACCACGAACTGGCTATTCCAGCATTCACTGACGTTTTGAAATCAAATGGCACTACTCACGTGGGCGCTCTTGCGGGCCGAGGGTCTTGCTACATGCACCTTCAGCAATATCAACTTGCCGTCAAGGATTTTACGGACGCCATCGCCGTCGATCCCACACCTACATTATACGGTCTGCGCGCTACAACTTATCGTAATATGGAAAAACATGAACTCGCCGTCGTGGATATGACTTTGGCAATCGAACGAGAACCAAGAAAGCGTCGTCGTGCACAATATCTTGCCTCTCGCGGTTCCATGCATTCATATTTGGGAGAATTTGCAGCCGCTTTGGATGACTTTGATGGCGCAGTAACATGCAACGAAACTGCACTGGGCATCGATACTTATATTGAACGTTCACATGTGCATTGCATGCTCCGGAATTTTGAGCTGGCCATTCGTGATCTTGACCATGTTGTCGACACCGAGGGCACTGCCGTCAAATTTGGATCGTTGCTCAGCCGAGGGATGGTGTGTTTGGTATTCGCCGTGAATATGGAACAAAAGGACACAACTTTGAACCACCCGAACGCAGTCTCGTCGGTGTTTTCGTCGTGGGATATCTTTCAAGACATGACAACGTGTCACATTTCGGGGGCACCATTTCAGAATCAGTCAGCCATCGCTCTTGCTTCGCGAGCACTGGTAGATTTCACCCGCGCCACTGAAATTCTCTCCGATGATGGAGATTGCTTTTCAGTGCTCTTTGGCCGAGGCCACTGCAATTTCCGTCTCAGAAACTTTGGCGATGCTGCGAAAGACCTTAAACAAGCAATCTTCTCGAGCCAAGACAAGAGCAAATCAAATTGTGCATTCGTCCTCCTGGCGCGGATTCTGCAGCACCAAAATATTCCACCATTTCGCCAAGCAATGGCGTCAATCAATCAGGCAATTCTAGTAACCCAAAACGTTTATGCGTATTTCATGCGAGCCGAATTGCATCTGCACCTAGGGTCCGTTGACAACGCCACGGACGATTTGAATGTCATTGTGGAGCGAATGGGAATGGATCGGGTAGCTCTGAAAGCGCGCTTGTGTCGAGCGCGTATTTACCTTCGTTGGCCAACGACGGGTCCAAGTGTCGTCGATGCGATCACCGATCTCAAGTTTGTCTTGGAGTATGAACCCAAAAACGAAGACGCGAAAAAAGAACTTGCGTTTGCAAGCACATTGCAACCTTCGACGATCCAAGTCAATGACCGTGGGGATAAGTCATTAAAGGAGTCGGGGCTCCCTGTGTCTGACGTTGCTTCCTCCGAGCCAATTCAGTACGACGAGGCGAAATCTGTTTCACAAAAGGCAACCTCGGTCTCGACCACGCCTAATCGTGTTGCAAGAAGTGCTCTAGACTCTGATGAAGCTGGTCCAAAATTAAATCATGCTGTGATAGATGCAAACTACGTCACTCTTGAATACGAAAACGCGCAGCAGCTCATGGACGATGGCGAATACAGCCAAGCTATATCCGTCTTTTCCAGCTTCATATCTTCCAGTTCCAAGGGCGTTGGACACGTCCGCGCCCTCGTACACCGAGGAAATTGTCACACGAAACTTCAACAGTATGAACTTGCTCTGAAGGACTTTTCGGATGCCCTGGATTCATTGGCTGGCTCTGATTTTCGCATCAAACACATGATTCAAGTCGAAGCCTATTTTGGCCGAGCAGATGTATATTTCATCCTCCGAAAATATGACTTGGCCATCCGCGATCTCGACAGTGTCGTCGACATAGAAGGCAGTGCTGCGCGATACGAGTCGTTGTTAGGCCGAGCGACCGTGTGCATGGCATTTGCTGTAGACGTGGAACAAAACGAAAATGCTGGGACCCCCCCTTGTGCTGTTTCGTCAGTCTTTTTGAATTGGTCCATCCTCCATGACATGACGAAAGGGCACATTGCTGGGGAGCCATTTCGATGCAAATTGGCCATCAATTTGGCTTCACGTGCCCTTCTTGATCTAAATCGCGCCGCCGAAAAAGTCAGTGCCGGGGATCTATTTGCATTCATTATGGAGCGTGGGCATTGTTATTTCCGGCTGTGTAAATTTATTGATGCAGCAAATGACCTGAAAGAAGCAATACGTATCTTCAAGGAAGACAAGGGCATACCCACCTGCGCCTACGTCCTTCTTGCGCTGAATCATCAGCACAGCAGTGCACCGCCGTACACAAAAGCAATGGATTGTATCACGGACGGAATCGAGATTACCCAGGACTTTCGAGCCTATTTCAAACGAGCAGAGTTGCATCTTCACTGCGGGTCCATCGACAAAGCCATTGGCGATTTGAACGTCATTGTGACTCAAATGGCGACGTCTCCTGTTGCATTGATCGCGCGCTTGTGTCGTGCACGCATCTATCTCCGGTGGACAGCAACAGATTCAAATGTCGACGATGCCGTCAACGATCTCCAGTACATTTTAAAGCGCGAGCCCAACAACATTGACGCAAAAAACGAATTGGAAATCGCAATGACTGCTTTAAAGGCGCAAGCCCCAACACTGGGAGCATCTGAGGCTGGGTCCCAAAAAACTGAACGGACCTTCACTAGTACCAAGCCAACGAAAGGCAAAACGACCAAGTTGGTTCCGCAAAAAGCAGCCTCAATAGTCACAACATTAGATAGAGTTACCACGTCCACCCAAGAAGCAGCTTTGGGGAAACCACATGCAAGTCAGAAATCGCCACTGGCTCCTGTGCGAAAAAGCAAGACGAGTTCAGCAGATGTTGTTGACCCCAAATCTCATGTTACAGCGGGTGCCACTCAGCTGTCAGATTCAGTTGACGCTCCAACAAATTTCGACCAGAGTGCAAGTGTTCACGACCAAGGAGCGTCTGGTTTGTGGACGGACGCACGCTTGTCAAAGAAACAAAAAAAACTGCGCAAGAAATTACAAGTAGAGTTGACAAATGCATGCAAACGACGCGAAATCGAACCCCTCATCGAGGCAATTGAATCAACCATGGCAAGTGAACTCGGTGGTCTTTTTGTCGAACAAATCAACTTGGCGAAGCAAGTGCTGGAAGCCATCATGGATGAGAATGTCATCCCAACCGACGTTGGAGCCACTGAACCACGACGTCACGAGACATCTGCGAGAGAGGATATTCAACCTGGGGAACTACCTGCCGTCCTTGAATGCACTGTCTTGCCTCCGTCGGATGAAAAAGTAGTCGACAAATACGTCGACATCGCGCTGAAATATTTGGCGAAGCATGACACGTATCAAGTGGCAGTTGTTCTCGGCATCATCAATTCCACTGAAAAAGTATCTGCTGTGGTGGCGGCGAACATCATTGAGCGCATGAAAGAAGATCCACGGTTAATCTGTCGTGATGAGCATTACGGGACAAAGAAGAAGAAGAAACGGTCGGTGTTTGTATTGCGCCCCACGCCAGCAACTTTGTTGTCACTGGACCATGTAGACGAAAATGTGTCAAGTACTGTGATGACGTTGGTTGAAATTGCAGTCAAGTATCTGAAAGCTCATCCGGATCACCCGCATGCGTGCTACCCGATTAGTCTCCTCAACACGAATGCCATACAATTGTCATTTGCAAAGCGGGGTGGCCTCACAGTGGAAGCATTTGTGGATGGAGTTGTCGCAGACATGACCAAACACACCCAGTTGGTGTATCTCGACTCGGACAAGGATGGACAGCGGAGTTTCATGTTGAAGACAGATATCCACTCGGCAAAGCCACGACACGAAACACCACTGAGAGAAGTGAGGGCTATATCCCCCATTCCGACGCCGTCATTTGTATTCCCCGTTGCGACTCCTGCCACTATGTCTGTGAAACCGACGCCTCCTGAATCCTCGCATGAATCGATTGCGACGCCATCGTTTTACTTCCCAGTCAAACCTTCGACACAACGACTCAACAAAACACAACGAGGATAATGTTTATTCGGTGTTTTACTTGCCATATTGTGGGTGCCAACATCGTAGCCTTTGTTGCTTCTGCTGTCGAGTCACAACGGTTCAGCAGCTTTCAATAGTCCATTTCGACAGCACTTTCTTTCAAGAATGGAAACAGAGTAACCGATCAACTAAAATAATTGTGGATATATAAATTTGGCCATATGCAGACATGGAGTTGCAAGGCGATGAGCCAGGCGTTCCCAACGCCTCGTCATCGGTACGCGACGTCCGTACAATCGCTTTCAAGACCCCAGACGCCAATGCACCAGACGCCGTCGACCAACGACATTGCCATTGCAATCGCGTTTTACCGGCAGTCGAAATACCGCGTCCATGTTCTTGTCGGTCCCAGTCCTCGCTGAGCGAGGTTATGTTGTCAAGACCTGGTGCCATCTTAACGCCAATATGTGTCCTCGTTCAGCTGCTTTCGGGGAACATGGGGTGAATGGTGACGGTAGTAGCCCCAGGCGAGTGTGTGCCGAGCTTCCTCACCCGCCCCATCATGTCTTCGACCATGCCGCGGGGACTCGACCTACTTTTGGAACAAATGTTTCTGATTTACGTTGTCACAGATTTTGACGGAACACATGGTTCTGAAAATAATGAGCATCCAAATCCCAAGTGTATTTCAAATATCTTTTGAGAAAATCTTACATCCAACTCTTTTTTCGTCACCTATGCGGGTGCCATTGCAAGCATATGTACTTTTTTACTTCATCATGAGAGATGGCAAACCTAAAGATCGAACTGGCAGGCGTCAAGAACGACCTGCTTCGGAAGACGGACGATTACGACCAGCTGGTCGTCGCGAGCCGACAGATCGAGGCCGAGCTCGAGAAGGATCTCGAAGAAGCCGAAGAGAAAGCAAACAAATGACGGCAGCTGGCGCAGCGATTCGAAGGCGAGGTGAAGGACGCCCGTGAGAAGATGGCCGACTAGTTTCGCGAATCCACGGCCCTCCAGCGGGAACTCGACACGGCCAAGGAGAAGTTCCACGAGTTGTCGCAGAAGACGACAAGATTGGAAACCGAGGTTGACGAACTCATGACCCAAGTTCGCGTCGTGGAAGCGTCGAACGGATTCCGTGGCGGCCGTGAGTCCACCGACTCGGACCAAATGGAGCCATCGTGGATCGCGGCCTTCGACCAACAACTCATCGAGGGCGACGCGCCCTTCTTTGGCATGCGGTGCACGGCCTGTTACGGCCCCGCTGGCGAGGATAACATTGTATTTAAATGAATATTGAAAACATTGTTGTATTCTATTGTGCCGCGACACGGTCGAATGCAACACAGGACACGGTCAAATGCAACTATTGTTTCCTCTCCTCGTGGACCAAGTCTTGGTGTGGCATGGTACTCTTGCGGGTCTTAGCGTGTGATCCTCTCCGTGACGAAGATTCTGTCTTCGAAGCTCTGCCAACGGCGAGTAGGCACAACAACAACGTTGAGAGAAGCGCGGTGGCAATCTTTGGTGGCAAATCGCGTGACATTCCAACACGAAAACAGTGCGCCATAGAGCTACGAGGTAAATGGACCTCACGCGACCGGAGGTAGCAACTCCTTCTCCTCGACTCGGCGTCTTGACAGAAATTGCTCGGGCGATGACGAGTGGCGTTGGAGAACGCTCGCTTCATCGTCGCCATGCGGCCAGCGATCGAGAAAGATTCACGCTTTCGTTGCGGTTGGACTACCATCGATGAGCACATTTGACAACATCGCTCAGCATCCTGGACCAGGACACACTTTTCATGATGAGATGTTGGTGGTAACCGTCATTGTCGTTTCCAATCGAGCCAAAATTGGCAATCATAACGAGCGTGCATCGCTCGTCGTCGAGTAAGCCGCAGCGCTTGAGTGTCTTGAGCCAACGCGAGCTTCTTCTTGGTCAAGCGCTTCTCGCGCATGATGGCCAAAGGCGCGTGGCGTCCATGTCCGAGCGGCGGCCGTGAGCCCGCCGACACGGACCAAACATAGACATCGTGGATCGCGGCCTTTGGCCAACAACTTATCGAGAACGACGCCAACGAACGGGCCACCACCAAAGTTGCTGCCGCCGCAGATTCAAAGACGGCGGCAATTGCGGCAGGGCCGATTCCGACAACCACTTTGTGGTAGCGACCTTGTTTGTCCTGCGGTGGTCGCTGGCCTGCTACTGCCTGTATGATTGATTCTCCCCGCTCCGAGGAGGTTACATTGCATGAAAAATGAATTTTGAAAACATCATTTTATTGTGTCAACGCCAGGGCACGGTCAAATGCAACTATGCTTTCCTCTCCTCGTGGACCAGTCTTGGCGAGGCATGGTACTCATGTGAGTCTTATGATGCTCTCCGTGACAAAGTTTGCCTGCCTTGGAAGCTCTGCTAACGACGAATTAGCAAAGCAACAGTGAGGGAAGCAGGAGGCAATCTTTGGTGGCAAATCGCGTTGGTATTCCAACACCAAATCTGTGCGCCATAGTATGTGTGTCCTATGCTACATGACGGCACTGTAGGATGCCAACCATACTGCTTTACATCGATGGAGACGAAGACTGCGTCGGGCAAACTTTAGATACGTTATAAGCACTGGCATATACTTCGAAGTACTAGGTAGCGCGGATCAAGTGGGAGTGCCCACGCCGCCCTTCGTGCCTTCTGTTCGGTTTGCTGTGACTCCGCGGAAGATCTAGGGTCGTGATCTCGGACAACACGAGGGCGTCTCTTGATGCTAAGTTACGGGGTAGTAGCCAATTAAGCGCCGTTCGCTGATGTGCCGATGAGGCGTGCGCGGAGGGAACATCGCAAAGAGCTGGCTGGAGGTGCTCTGCCGCGACAACAATGGAACAAAACGCCAAGTTGCGGTTGCCAATCAAGCACCGCGCTGTCAGCGGGTGAGAGTGGATGTCCAAGCCATCAAGCGTCGCCGTGCCGACGTTGTCCAAACATCTCGACGACTTGTCTGCGATGGTGACTCGTCGGTGCCAGGCGCTTCCTTGGGAATGTCATCGCCGCTTACGTTTCTAAGATCGACTGCAAGGCCGTGCTGAGTTTGCTCTTGTTGTACTTGGTTCGACGGCACGTTGTGCTCGGTCGTAGTTCGAGCGACAGTAACGGTCGAAAGGGATTCTCGTCGATCAACGAGGGCAAGATGCTCTCGCGCGCAACCTCCGTTTCGTTTTGCTCCGCGGATGACGTTTGGGCGCGGGGGTATGCCGTCGAAATCTTTGACTGGACAGCAAACAGCTTGGACTTCAAGTCGAGGATTTCCAACCGGAAGCGCTCCCAGCTCAGTTCGCGTTCCTTCTCCATATCGTCGTAGTCGGTCTGCAGGAGCTCCTTGTCTTCGAGTACTTGAGATCTTCGTTCGACGCTTCCATGATGATGCAAAGTTTGGTCGGGAAGTGGTCGACCTCGGTTTCCCATCGTCGATTTCTTTCAGACCGACTACATAGCCATCAAGAAGGAACAAGAACTGACCTCGGAGCGCTTGCGGTCGGAAATCCTCGACTTGGAGTCCGAGCTGTGTGGTGTCCAGTTGGTATATTTTCGACGACGATCTCCTCCGTGCACTTCTGTCGTGGAACTCAATGTCTCGTTAATCCGATATTGAATATTAAATTTCACCCCACCCTCAGCGAAAATCTCTGTAGAATGAATACTCTTGCATCAGTACACTCACAAGGTGCAAACGCTTTTCATTGGCTGTTCTATTGTCCCATCCTACATTGTAACGTGGAATTCCCCCAGTACAACAGCGTGGCAAAGCAGGCCGTGTGGGCATTTCTTTGCAGGCTCATTTGCTCGTGACTCAACTTTTGGGCGATATACGAGACTTGGGGCGACACGTGCAAATCGTCCCAAACCTCGTCCAACGCACGTAGGCCAAGTCAAAGTCTTGTTAGACTTACGGCGTCATGCGTGTTATTAGACATGCGACGTCGTGCGAGTTATGATTCCTTGCGACCCCATTGGGACCCCTGCCACGCTGTCTCCTTGGTAAGTTGAGCCACCCCTTCTAGTGTCCTCGCATGAGTCGACTGCAACGCATTGGTTTTGTTGCAAGCCTCAGGTACAACGACTCTGGAAGGCACTAGAAGGCTCATGTTTCTTCAATATTTTCCTTGGCAATCAGCCTTTGCCTCTTGTTGAGCCACACGACGATTCGGCACCACGCTTTCATTGTTGAATTTTCACATCACGTCCTTGTCAATATGATAGACAAGGGGAAGATGCAGCTGGTTGATCAACGAAAACAATTATTAATCATTTACGAGTTGGTATTTCTAGAGACCTTCACTGGAAAGTAAAACGTCGGTGGGTCGTCACACACGTCGCTCTCAGGGATTGCTTGGACATTGGGGGGCATGGGAAGCGACGATGGGGGCGGTGGCGCCACCGAAAGCGCGATGATGTGACGGGAAACACAAACGAAGCAGTGGCCGAGAGAGGGACGGGCGGGCTTTCTGTCGCCAGAGGTTGCAGAGAATGCGAGACGGTGAAGGACGGTTTGGCACGTTCATGTTGGTTGTTGATGAGGATTCGACCTTGAGCGTGAAGCTCGGTCGTCCTTTGCTGTCCAATTCACCATAGTGCAGCTGGTTGTGCTCGGACATGGCTTTCACAAGAATGTTTGTAAACTGACCGACTGAGAGGCCACCAAGATCGTCCGCAGGCAGTTTGCGAACGTTCGTCACGACGTGACTAATGGGGTAATACGCGTGGGGATAGTAGAAATGGGATTCGAGGTAGTCGAGCACAATCACAGTGAACTTGGCCACGGCATTTGCCATGTTATGATCCCGAGGTGTCGTTTGTTGTGTCGATGCGCTGCCTTCAACGGGAGAATAATTGAAGCCGTTCATGGCCATAAAATCTTGATTGATTGCATTTCCGACAGCAGGGGCTCCTTCTTGAGGCATCTGTTGCGCGTCGTGATCCTTCTTGTCAGAAACCATGGGAGGCGAAGGCGCGTCATACGCGGGAGCAGAAGATGATGTACCCAGGGCAGTGGACAAAGGGGGCCACATTTCAAATCCTTGTGTGCTATTGACACTGGGCGGAGCTTTCCAGCTTGTCGAGGCATCTGATATTTGGTTTTGTGTAGTTGAAAATGGCTGCATCGAGCTCTTGGCTTCAACTGGCATTGGCGGTGCAGCTTTGTTCACAACAGCAACTGGCGGTGGGGCTTCCACTGATGCCAATGGTGTCCACAAAGGTGCTCCAGCTGGATTCGCGACGTCTCTGGTGCTCTTATCTTGGCTCGATGCATTGACGCGACTTATCTTGGTTGTGGCTTGTACCGTCGAACCATTGTCCTTTGCTGGGATCGAATTTTCACCCACCTGACTTGCAGGAGCGACTGCTGGATAACTCGATTCTGTTTTTTGGTCAGCCTCGTCAATGTGAACGAATGCTTCGAGCACTCGCCTGGCCACAGCTACAGTGGCCAAAAGCCCGTCCATTTGATTGGCCACAGTACGTTCAATGACCTCCACAAGCGGCCCCACTTCCCGTCGCCTCGTCGCCTCGCCCAATTCAGTCTGAAGTTTCCTGCGCTCTTGCTTTTGCTTTTTCGTCAACCGCGCATCCGTCCACGAGCCCATTGCATGTTGAGACATTTCGCCGTTCCCAATCATTGCCGTCGTTTTGTTCGCCTTGGCTTTCTGGAGGGCCAGTCGTGACGAGCCAATGGCCAACATGGACAAATCTTCATCGCTGTCGTCATCGTTGTCGTCATCGCTGTCGTCATCTCCGTCGTCGTGGACAGATGACTTTGAAGGGACCGTGGCCTTCATATTGTCGTCTGCAGGCTTCTTGGAAGGGATCGTTGGTTGATCTTTAGATTTTTCATCTCCTTGGCCGCGTTTATCGTTGGATCCGGCTTCGCCTTTGTGTTGTCTTGAAGATCATTGAACAAGGACGTCTTGGACACCTTGACTTGGTAGGCCAATTCGAGGTCCGCCTTGGCATCCATGTCGTCTGGGTCACTTTTTAAAAGCAGTTTGAGATCAGCGATGGCTTCGGCAACGCCCGCCCGTTTGGATGGCCAGCGCATGTAAATCAAAGTCTCGCCATCCGCGCCACGCGCTTGTTTAGCATTCCCTTGGCTTCGATCGTGGCATTCAAATCTGCTACGGCGTTTTGGACATCGGCATTTTCGACGTGCAGCTCGACTCGCTTCAAATACGTGCAGGCGTCGGGGGTCGATTCCAGCGCGAGATTCATTTCTTGCATGGCACGTGTGGTCGTCGGGGCATCTTGATACTTGGCCACCATCGCCCGCAAGAGATTAATTCCCGTCGTGTCCGTGGTCTCGTCTCCGAGCGAATGGGCTTGCTTCAAGGCCACCATCGCATTGGCGAATTTACCAAGGCCAAAGAAGCAATAGCCAAATTCATGCTAGAGTGCGAATGCGTCGTCGCCTTCTTCGGCGTCGAAGACCACAAATGCGCGGTTGAAATCCTCGAGCGCGCGCTGGGCCAAGGCAATTGCAGCCTTGGATCGATATGGACCATGTGCGAGTAGGCCATACATGGGGTCGTTGGCGGCCGAGGAGAGAGAAAAGACCGCGCTGGCGGAGCGAACCCGTGGTGGACTCTCTCGTTCCTTGGTTTCTTCTTCCAACGCAAGCAACATGCCCAATGTGTCGCGTGTGAGCAGTGGCGTGAACTTGACAAGGTGTCCCTGCATAGCAACTACAAGATCGAGGTCTGGCATCGCCGACGCGTACTGCCCCAACATAAAATAGTGATGGGATCGTTGAAAGTAAATGTCGGCGTCGGTTGGCTGCGGGTTGAGTTGAATCGACGCAGAATAATCGGCGACGGCGCGGACAGAGTCGTGCGTGTGTGCAAAGAGATTGCCTCGGAAGTAAAAGTGCTCCGCCCGATCGACGTCGTTTTGCTCGAGTTCGATTGCGGCGGACAAGTCGGCCTCGGCGTCGTCGTACAAGCCCACGTACGTGCGCAGGTCGCCCCGCATGGACAAAAGGGAAGCGTCGCGACGAAGCTTGAGCGCTGCCGTCAAATCCTCCACAGCGAGTTCAGGCGGTCCAATGTTTCGGTAGCATTGCGCCCGATGGAAATAGAGATCGTAGAGGTCACTACCTTGCGGGTATTGACCAAGAGTCTTGGAAAAGAGAGCGATCGCGTCCAAGATTTTTCCGTCCACTATCAATCGTTTGCCTTTTTCGACCGCGTCAATGAGCACTTGCGAGGGTTTCGCAGCTCTTTGTTCTGTTGTTCTTGTAGCGGTCAAATGGGTCGGCTGGGTGCCAGCCAACGCCCCGTATGGTGCAGTGGTCGCATCGCGCGTTGTTCGTCGCTCAAACTGGTTGGGTGTCAGTTTAAAGATAAGCTTCGCCTTGGGGTCGAAATTTTTTTTTACGCGAGGGTCCCGCTCGACTCGATCAATGATTTCTTTAGCGATAGCCTTCTTGGAAACCTTGACAATGGCTTGAGGGAACAAATCTTCAATGTACGACGACATTTCCGTGATGTAATAGTACGCGTGATTCGCGTCTAGATGCTTGTAAATGTGGGCACGCATTCGAGTCGCGACAGCTTCGATCCATTCATCTTCTGAGTAGCCAAGATCGCCACCGCCAATTGTTGGCTTTGCCGTTTCCGGACCCGCTTTGACTGCTTTGGCCACTCTCAGCTCATTCAGCACGTCTGGGTTCTCCGGTTCAACTCTCACAATGCGCTCGAGGTCTGCAATGGCTTCTTCCACCCAGAGCCCTGTGACGGCCAGCGCAAGTAAATTCGCGCGCGACATAGCCGCGCCATGCGTAAAATGCGCGTCTGTTCCCGAGGTACATTTTCCGGTTCGTATAATAGCATGGCATGCAAGTCTGTCAACGCTTCGCTGACCAAACCCTTTTCAAGATTCATTTGAGCGCGCAGAAAACAACCGCGGGAGTCGATGCCGACATGCCGAGCTCTGTCGTTGATTTCTTTCATGGCCCGCACTGTCAACGGCGCGTCTTGAGCTTTAAGAAGCGCCGCCCGGAAGATGTTGATGTCCGCGGTTTCTTGGTCGTGCTGTGCAAACTTGATCGCCTCGTCGAGACTCGCAAGTGCTTCTTTGATCTTTCCAAGGCTAAAGTAGCAGCAACTCGTTTCCCGATGGAGTAAACAAACGTCCCAAGCCCTGTCATGGCTGTTGCCGTCGAATGGCTTTTTCGACGCTCGGACAAGATCATCGAGTGCGCGGTAGGCCAGCTTGACGGCAGCTTTGCTCCGGTACGGTCCGTGCGCCAAGACCCCATTGAAGGGGCTCTCCATAGTAACCGAGATGACAAAGACCAACGTCGCATCCAATCGCTCGTTGTGTTGGAGATCTCAAAGACGGACGCGGCTGTGTATGGTCTTGGGGGACTGACGGGATGTTGTTGCTCCGCTGCCGATGCCAAGCACATGTAAATCGTTCCCCGAATGTGGAGGGACTTGACTCGGACAGCGCTTCCCTCCATGTCCACGAGGCGATTGATATCATGGAGAGCCAAGTCGTAGTTGCCACGCCTCCGATGCAAGGTCGCTCGCGCGCAAAAGGCTTCTGGTTCAATCTTTTCAATGTCGAGTTTGATGGCCATATTCAAATCCAATAGCGCCAGGTCATCTCGGTCTAAGCGTGTATAGACCGTCGCGCGTGTGGAATAATAATGTGCACCAGGGTCGACACCCGGGTCATGCATTCGAATGGCGTCGTTCAAATCCACGAGCGCGTCCTTCAAGTTGTCCATTTCGGCCAGCAACGCACCTCGCATGTAAAGCAAGGGCGACACGGGGTGGATGGCGACGGCGGCGTTGATGTCCTTGAACGCAAGCTTGGAATTGCCCACAGCCTTGTAGCAGAGTGCGCGGTGCATAAAGAGCTGGCTGTGGTTTGTGACCTCGGGGTGTTGTCGCTTGGCGTCCGTAAATACACGAATCGTATCGCTAAATTTGCATTCATTCACAAGAGATATGCCATGGTCGAGTGCTGTGGTGTACGTTGACGGAGGTGTATTGGTTGGGGCGGAAGTTCCTTTGGAGGAAGGATGTCCATGCTTGGTGGTATTTGTTTCACCGATTTCAGTGTCGATGAACTCGTCAATCATGCTGTCTAATATGTCATCCAAATCATCCACGACAGACTCATTTTCCGCACTCGCTTTTTCTTGAATGTTTGATTTTTGTTCGTTCGATGCTTCGACCGTCGTCGTACTGTGGTTCACCTCTTGGGTCATCTTCGTTTCTGTCGCAACTTGCAAGCATTGTTTAGCATCCTCGTTCTCCGGTTCAACTTGCAAGGTTTGATTGAGAGGCTTCGTCCACACCATCGTCTATTGTCGGCCAGCGCAAGAAATGCGACTGCCTTCCTTTGTAGTGTCATTTCCCTTTAGAGCAATGACAGTGTTCAAATCAGCGATAGCTTTGTTCACCGACCCAATATCGAGGAACATTTCGGCTCGCGTGTAATACGCCCGCGCGTCTTCGTTCAGCTCGATAGCTTTGTTGATATCGTCCATGATGCGCTCGAAATCAGGTTTCCTTTCACATTTGGACGCCATGGCCCGGTACAGCGAGATTTCAGCCGCATCTTCGTTGCTTGGGGCGAGCGACAGCGCCAACTTGAACGAATCGACCGCTTTGGTATACTTCCCCAAGGCAAACCAACTCAATCCATATTCGCGATAGAGTGCGTGTTGGTAATCACCATCCACGGCCGCACGGAAGAGTTTAATCGCGAAATTGAAGTTCTCGAGGGCACGATACGCGAGCTTGTATGCAACTTTGCTTCGATATGAACCATGCGCCAGCAGTCCATACATCGGATCGAGCTTTGTGGTTGACATCTCAAACACCGCCGACGGAGCAAACGGATTCGTTGGTTGAATGACGTCGATGGACTCAGCTTCCATGGCAAGGCTCATGGACACCGCCCCGCGGGTAAAGTAATCAAGAAATCTGTCACACGAGAATACGTTGATGGTGTGGTTTAAGTCACCCAACGCCAAGGCAAACTCACCGCGGATGCAGTGCACGAGCGACCGACGAAAAAACAGCTGTGCATCGTCCGAGTTGCTCTTGATCGCTGCGTTGTAATCCGCAAGCGCCAGATCATGTCGGTGCATCCCGCCGTAACAAGTGGCGCGATTGACCAAATACATGGTCTGGTCTTTGAGAGTAGGGGTCAGCTCGTTGGCGGAATCCAGATCGAGGATGGCTTCGTGGAACATGCCCATGCTGACATACATTTCACTTCGCATGCCAAAAACGGGCGCGATCCTACGCTGGGTAAGCACTGTCGAAATATCTTCAATTGCGAGTTCGTTCTGGGCCATTCTTTTATAGCAATGCGATCGATGGAAGAGAAGATCCATGGGATCTGCCACCGCATCTTGCACGATGGCGTCTGAGAAGACAGAAATGGCCTCGGAAATTTCTCCTCAGCCACGAAGTGCTTGCCATAATCAAGAGGATTGGCAACCTTGGACGAGATATCCACTTTGTCGACAGAATCGAGCGCGGACTGATTCCTAGGTTTGACTTCTATCGTGGAATTCACGTTGATCGTTCCGTCCCCAGCATCAACAATTGTTCGTCGCTTGAGCGTTCTTGGGGCGTAGGCACGACCAGTGCCCCCACCAAACTCGGGTTGTCTGCAATTCGTTGGTCGGCTTTGTTGGGTTTCTTTTTTGCCTTCTTTTTCTTCTTTAACTTTTTCTTCTTGGCAAGTCGCAGTTCGTGGCTTGCCTCGTCGTGGTCTTGATTGTATTCCAAAATCCGCTCGAGATCATCGATGGCTTCGTCCACGCCACCTTCTTCCGTTGACCATCGGAGGTAAATCCGTGCGCGGCATAGGAGCGCTAGAACCAAAAATTCTTCCTCGTCGATGTCGTCACCATTGTCAATGCTGCTTGTCAAATTGGGCTTGGTGGTACTTGCATACGATCGACCGGAGTTCGCACACATACGCCAGCATATCTTCATCGTAGTCCAAATATTCGCCAACTTCCACGTCAAGAATCTTCAATGCTTCATCAAATCTGCCCAGGCCAAAGAGACACCACCCATGGTCGAGCTGCTGTCGTCGGATGCGGTGCATATCCATCGAATCGTATTCAGGGGTGAAGAGTTCGGCGGCGCACATGAAATCTCGATGAGCGCGACGGGCCAGCGCAATCGCCGAAGCGCTGCGGAAAGGTCCACATAAATACCGTCCATAGTGGGGGTTGAACGTGTCTGTAGGCACAGTAAACACCGATGCGGCGGCCGGGCTCAGGTCTTTGGACAAAGCGTCGATGGGATTCTCCTCATCGTCCACGTGGTTGGCATACTCCATGCACAATTTCGCTCGGGAGACAAGTGCCTCGCGATCCACGGCCGTCCCATCCAGCTCGATAAAGATATCCATGTCCTGCAAGGCCCTGTCAAAATTGCCCAGCGCGCGATGTATCTCGGACCGAACGAGGTAGACATTTGAATCAATATGGTCATCCTCGACCGGACGCGGCGTCAACGTAATCGCGGCATTCAAATCGTCCAGCGCCAAGTCAAACTCGTGCATATTTTTGTACGCTCGGCCGCGGGCGTCGTAGCAGGCGGCGCGGCGCGCGTCCTCGCGCTCAAACGCGAGCGATTGATTCATGTCGTCAATCGCGGCAGTCAAGTTGCCAGCGCCCAGATGATTCTGGCCTCGCAAATAGTAAAGCGTTGGGGTGCTCTTCATGCCGATCGCAGTCGTGAGATCCTTGATTGCAAGCGCATGTTCTTTCAAGTTGGAGTTGCAATACGCGCGTTTCAAAATGAGATTGAAGTGCCGGTCGGGGGTCTCGGCCTTGGGATGCGTGCGCTCAATCGTGCAAAACGCAGCGACGGCCGCCGTGAATTTGTGTGCATGCTCAAGTGCCATGGCGCTCGCTGTCCATCGCACTCGCGTATTTTAAAATGCGCGGCGTGACTGTGTGGCACTGGGGAGTCTCGTGGCCGGCGAGATGGACGACGGCCAGCCCGCGCTTGTCGGCGGCCAGTGCAAGGCGGGAGTCCTCTCGCACGCGGTTGATCAATTGGTCGATGAAATCTTTCACCAAGGCCTCGCGTAATATGCGTCGTAGTTGGTTCGTGCGGCGCTCTTTAACTCGGCGAGGTAGAACTGCGAGTGATTCGCCTCCAGGTGTTTGAGGATGTGGGCAGTATGCACGGCCCCAGCGGCGTCGACCCACGTACATGCTGGCGACGCGCCACCTCCCTTGCTCCCTCGAGACGAGTTGTAAGGCCCTGCGTGCCTGTCTTGCTTTTAGCGTTGCTTGGTGACGCCAACGCGTTCACTCACGTCGACATCGTTTGTGGGTCCGCTGTGGCTTAGACGAGGTGCAGCTTGAGACGAAGGCGCGTGGACTATCCGTCGCGTCCGAGACATTCGACGCAGCTGCTGCGCAGGACACAGTGGACGGAAGTTTTACTCTATTCAACCTTGTTTTTATGATGTAGAAATATTACATACCATGGAGACCATAATACGTGCAGTGGTAATAAAACCTAAACAAGGTAAATTATATCGAGGTCGAAAGTCACAAAAGCCCATCCATTTTGACGGCATTCTCATTTGTTCACATGCAATCCATGACACTTCATTGGAGACGACATGGGCAATTAAGTACTACTCGAAGTCTGAAATTACGTTCGGGCCATTCACGACTACAACATTTATTCCACTAGCATTACAGTGTATTGAATTATTAGGCGGGGGTCGTTGACGAGTGCTTGAGTATGGGGAAATAAAAGGTTGGTTCGTCAATAGCGTCATCGTGGTCTTCTTGGGCTGCCTCTGGGGTTTTTAATGGCACATGCGATAGTATCGACGGATTGTCGCGGCTGACGGTGTTGACAGGAAACACAAATGACTGGCTCGTCGCCACCAAGGAGGGGGTCGTTTGCACGACATTTGTCCAATCGCCCACATCACATTCGATTGACAGCGTTGACTGGAGCGTGTCTACCAAGGTGAATCCACATTTACCATCGCAGCCCACTTCGCTATATTGAAGCTCTGTGTGTTTGGCTATGCCGGCCACGAGATCGTCGACATATTTTCCAACGTCGCTGCCGAGATTTCTTTGCTTCTTTCGCACCTTGTTCAGCACATGACTGACTGGGTAGTACGCTTGTGGGTAGTTCGGGTGCGACTTGAGGTAATCCAACACGATCGTTGTAAACTTGGTCACGACAGAATTGTCAGGAAAGGCTGGTAACGAGCGACGGGGGGCGACATCAATTGTACAACAGACAGACAATGCAGCCTCGTTGCATGCGTCTGTTTTCTCGCTGCTCGGGTTGGGGGCTTTGGATTCCAAGTGTACGGCATGACTTGCCGACGGTTTTGGGACGACGGTGAATGCATGGGTGTTTGATGATGCTTGGACTTCGTCCATTTTTAATTCGTCCAGCATTTGCTTGGCCTTGGTGATTTCTTCAGTCAATAAAGCACATATTGTACTCGAGGCCATGGCGCGCTCGATGGCTTTAGTGAGTGGCTCAAACTCTCGTCGCTGGCAAACGTCCATCAATTCCGCCCTTAATTTCTTGCGCTCTTGTTTTTGCTTTTTTGTCATACGCGCAATCATCCAAACCTCGTCCATTGGTGGGAGCAAACGCTGGCTTCTGGATCTATCCACCGAAAGCATGAATTCATTGTTGACGGTCTTTGCAGTCGTGGAGAGTTTAGAGGTACAGGAATCAGCCATGGCATCAATTTTTAAAGCCATTTTTTTGACATTGTCAACGCCTTCCATGGACACTGGAGATGCAACCTTCTTGTCATATATGTTGGCAATCTCAGTCTCATTTGTTTCCTTGGCCTTGCGAATGTATTTTTCTTTTTCATTGTTCGAATCGACGACGACTGCGGGTTTCGATAGTTTAGCCCCTTCGGCATATTCGAGTTCAGTCATGGCGTCAACGTTGTCGAATTCGACTTTCAATATTTCCTTGAGATCCACGATCGCTTCGTCCACACTCGCGCCTTTCGACGGCCAGCGCAAATAAATGCGCGCACGGCACAGGAGTGCCATTCGGACCGCACGTAATTCTTTTGCATTGGAGGTATATTTCGACTCAAATGCAACAATGGTGTTCAAGTCCGCCAGAGCTTTCTCCATTGATCCTTGTTCAAGATGTAGTTCCGCCCGTTTGATATACATCCACAGGTTACCAGTTAAGGCAAGCGAAATGTCAATGTCTGACATTGTGATTGTAGTCGTTGCCAAAACATTGTATTTTATTGCCAGAGCCAAGGTTAGCAAATTGTGTGAATTATCTTCGACGCTTTGACCAAGCAACATTGCCTCTTGAACAGCCACAATCGATTCGGGGATTTTACCAAGGCCGAGAAAACAATACCCCAATTGCCGAAGGAGGGTCATTTGGTCATGGTAGGCCGCTTGCATGGCGTCAGAAGCGCTGTTGAAACATTCGAGAGCTCGACGGGCATGGCAAATAGCACTTTTGCTTTGATAGGGCCCGTGAGCAAGAAGGCCATAGAAGGGATCGTGGATTGTAACAGAAAGAGAAAATATGCCCGATACAGAGTGTGGCCGAGGGGGGCAAATGATTCTATTTTGTTCGGCTTCCTTGGCAAGGCACATAAACAATTGTCCTCGCATGACTAGTTGCGCAAACGTAGCGTCAGCACCGCCCTTTTTAATACACTTGTCCAGATCCCGTAATGCTAAATCATAGCTCCCAAGTTGGAAATAAATACGCGAGCGTTGGATGAAGACTCTTGCTTGTTTTGGGTCCAAGTTAATAGCGGCGTTGAAATCTTGGAGCGCGAGTTTCATCTGATTTTTTCTCGCGTGGATGGAACCTCGATATGCGAAATACTGGGCACTGGACACATCACTTGTGTTCAATGAAATGGCTTCGCTCAAGTCGGCAATGGCTTTCTGATATTGTTCCACAAGGCAGTAATTGTAACTTCGAGAAGACAAAAAGGACGGGCATCGCTGCAGGGCGAGCGCAGCCGTGAAATCTCGAATGGACAATTTGTACTCGCCGACAAAACTGTAACAAGTCCCACGATGACTTGAGAGCTCCATTTGATTTTCCGGTCGAGGATACTGGCGAAGGGCATCTGTAATTGCAGTTATTGCATCTGCGTACTTCGCTTGCTCCATGAGGTCAGTACAGATCTGGAGGGTATTCTTGTACGGCGAAACATGAGTTGTCAGAACAAGCATATTTTCGAGCGTGGATGCCTTCCCTTCGTTGGCATTGGTAATTTCTTCTTGGATGAAACCATCCTCTCCGTGATATGGATTCAACTTGTGGAGTGGTGAAAACCCCAACGTTCGTTGTTTAGCTTCCAAATGAGTATTGCCATTCGTTTGGCCTTGAATTCGCTCTTCTGTCGCCACTTTGCAAACAGATTTTCCAGCACACTGCGCTTTGACTGCCAGCAATAGGTCTCGCTTTACAGGTGCATTTTCGGGCTCAAGTTTCAAAAGATGTTTGAGCTCGGCTATTCCTTTATCCAGGCCGAGTGTTTTCGACGGCCAACGCAAATAAATACGCGCGCGGCACAACCGCGCAAACGAGCCATATTGATCGGTATCATTAACAATGGCAGTCAAGTCTTCGATGGCTTTTTCGATCGCACCAATTTCGACGTACAGCTGTGCGCGTTTGAAATACGAAGCCGCATTCCACCCTTTCTTCATCGCTTTGTTGATTTCGAGCAAGGCAGGCTCCACATTTGGTGCATATTGAAAATGCGCCACAACAGCACGGAGGGCAAACAACTCGATTGTTTCTTTTTTCGAGCGCGATGGCACTCGTTCGGGGTACAGTTCAGCCATCGCATCCGCATACTGTCCCAGCCCAAAGCGACAACAACCCAACTCAAGCTGAAGACGACACGCACTCTTGGCATCGCGAATGGCATCAAAAATCATGGCAGCTTGAGTTAACTCTTGCAGCGCCCGTCGGGCAAACGCCAGAGCCGATTCGCTTTGAAAAGGGCCTCGGTAAAAGCGTCCAACCAGAGGGTCGTTGTCGGGAATGGGCACCGGTAGTGCAAAAACAGACGAGCGACTGCCTCTGGGTGACTGGATCACGCCTTCCTTTTTGTCCGCTTGGTTGGCTAATAAAAGTAAAATGCCCCCCCGGTCAAATAGCACGTAAAATGGGGCGTCGGCACCGTGAGTCGCGACAACGATATTCAGGTGCAGCAACGCCTGGTCAAATTGTCGCTGTGACGTGTAAATGCGTGAAAGCTTGAAGTGAACGACTGGATTGCTCGGGTTTGCGTCAATGGCAGCAGTGAAATCGGCCATGGCCAAGTCGACTTGATTCATTTTGAGGTACAGCGAGCCGCGCGAATTGAGAAACTTGGCACGGTCGACAAGATTCCTCGTCTCGAGCGAAATCGCTTCGTTAAAATCGGCCAGTGCTTCTGTTTGTAGATCCATGTACATGTAGTTGTCGCCGCGTGAGTGCAAGGCATCGGGAAACTTCACCTTGGTAATCGCGAACGAGAGATCCTTGACGGCGAGGGCATACTGCCCGAGGCTCTTGTAGCAGGCTGATCGCAGGTAGTGGAGGCAAAAGTGATCCAATGTTGTTTGTGCTTCGTTGTTGCGGATGGCATCGGAAAGGACCATCACTGCTTCGGCGAAATCGAGATTTTTCATGAGGCGATTGCTTCGTTCGATCGAGGCACAGCACTTCGGTGTCATGATGGGAAAGCCGTCGTGCGTACTTCCATCGTGGATTAAGGCATGGAACGCAGAGGATATTTCGGGCGGCATTTCCATGGCGCCGAAGGGGTCCATTCCGCGATGTGTGATGTTCTCGGTTGCATTGCAGTTTTCGTAGAAACGGTGACTGCTGCTGCTGGATTGGTGTTGCAAGGTGTTTTCTGATTGGCTGAACCAGCGACCTTTGATTGGCCAAATATAATGGTTGTCCTTTGGCTACGTGTCGTTTCCGATGCTTCATCATGACTCTCGACAACGATGTTTGGATCCAACAACGACAAGCCAAATGAGCGATGTGAAGAGCGAATGCGCGAGCACCTGAGGGAGGGGACTTAAGCATTTGGTCGTTCGGTTTGGAGTCCATAAAACTTTTACAAAAATCGTTGATTTTGAAATAAAGCATCGCCATCTGAGGTCAAAGTATGTCGTGAGATTGGTATAAAAAGCGTTTTTGAGAGAAAACGACGTCATATATATATTATTACATTACCAATTCACCCTTTTTGATCAAATACAGTGATCCCGCCCGACAAGTGAGATACAATTGTGAGTTGCCACACACAGCGGCGACAAAGTACTATATAGTATACACATTTCATATAAAACAGCGACAGATCGAAAAAAAACACCAATTTTCAGCAAGAAAACACCGCCTTCGCCAAGTGCACGTGTGTTCGATGGCCAAAGTATTCCACTACTGGTTTGAAATAAATGAGAGGTCGACGTTTTAGACCAAAGCCAACCAACACCAACACTGTTGATATATTTCACGAGAGGATACTGATCTATAGTAGAAGAACACTGATTTTGATCTACACAACTAAATTACATCAGCTCCTTAGATGTCGAACTGTATTAGTCGCAAACACCGCCAACTCTCACATAATGCGTTTTTGAATTGAAACAACAACTTCACAGAGTCCTTCGTTTTTGATTGAAAGTTCTAATGGTGGTGCAGAATCGCTCGATGAAAATATTGATGTTGACTACTCTCGGGCGTTGGAATCTTCGATTTTCCACCTCACGCCAAGGAAGCACTGCATATTGATGGCGGTCGCGAGATCTTTGAGTAGTTCGTTTACATCGAGGTTCTTGTTGCAAAGCGATCGAAGGTTCGTTGTTGTAGCATCTATATTCGGTGTTGGAAATGAAAGACTTGGCTCCATTGTCTTCGTGTTGATCCATGGGGCGCTTGCCTTAATTGGCCACAACACGGAACTTCGATCAAGGTTCTGGCGTTGCATCAGGCTCCCTTCCTCATTGACACATCGATGCACAGCGCCTCGTTGTTCCGCGCGACCTTTGCTTTTCGGTGATCCATCTTCAAAAAGAGTGCTCCCATGAATCGGATGTTCTGATTGGCTTGATGCAATTGAAGCCGCTGATTGGTCCATTGACGCACTCAAAACGTTGGGTTCGCGATTGCCACCTGACGATGGATTGGTATACGTGGCAATTGGTCGACTCGCTCTACCCAACGGGCGGCTTCGCACATTCGCTGGTTTGACATTCGGCCGTTCCCTTGCATTGCATGTTCATCCCGTCCATTAGGGTCTCGAAAGCGCCGTGCAGGAGAAGCTTGTCACTAACAGCGTGACCTTGCGCAAGTTCCTCGTGTCCTCCCTCCATCAAACGGCCAACCTGCTCCTCCCCCTCCTCTATGCCGCCCACGGAGCGCCCACCGTCGAGAACTTCCTCCACTTGGACGCGACGACGCATGCGATGCTGACCAACCATGTCGCGGCTCGCGCGTCCATCGCCCAAGGCACGGCCATGTTGCGCGTTGCCTCGACGTGCCTCCCCGACCACACGACTGTGTTGCAGGAAATCAAGCGGCGCAAAGTACATGGTCACCATGTCGTCGTCCTTGGCGTCGTCTGCGGCGCACTGGGCATGGACGCCATGGCCGCCCAGCGTCTGCTTCTTTTCATGACGCTGCGGGACACCCTGAGCGCCGCGACGCGCCTCAACGTCGTCGGGCCGCTCGAGAGCGCCAGGTTGCAGACTCAGTTGGCACCGCTGGCCGAGGACATTCTCCAGAGCAAGAAAGATCGCCCCGTCTCGGACGCGTACCAGTCGGCGCCTTTCCTCGACTTGGTCCAAGCGCGCCACGACCAGCTCTACACGCGCATCTTCAACAGCTAGCTAATGTCCAATGCGATATCTGGCATTACGAAGTGGACATGTCCCCGACCGTGAGGCCGATGCGCCGCCAAAGCTGGATCTTCTCTCGGAGGACCGCGCGCTGCTCGTCAAGCGCGACTGACGGGGTCGACGACACGGACGGGGGTTTGAAGTCTAGTTTCTTGCGTCGCCTGGCGCGCAAGGTCGCGTCTGGCGCGGCGACCGATGTCCCGCCGCTCGACACATGGAAAAAGTCCCGCGCTTCCGACACGAGTAGACGCAGTTGTCGGTTGGCGACGCCAGCCAGTCGCATGCACGGCGTGACGAGACGGGCAAACTCCCGCGCGAGATTCTCGTGTTCGATGGTCGTGAACTTGACGGTTTGCACAGCGCCTCGAATCTGTGGCCATCGTAAGACACGGAGGCGATGGAGACGACGCACCCCATGTTCCAAGAGTCCCAGTGCAAGTTGGTGGCGGCGGAGCGCATCAATTTCCGCGACTTGGAATTTGAGCGCGGCCGCCGCGTCCCGGATGGAAAACAAATCGTGAAGGAGCTTCGTGACGGCCACAAGGTCGTTCTTGCAATGTGTGGTGAGGTGACACATTTGGCAATGACGTGTTTACCTCGGAGAAGGAATGGGATCGAAGAATCGGAAGTAGCTACAGAGGTGCATGAGCATTCGATGCGGTGGATATGCATGGACATACGCTCATGTGCGTGAGCTGGAAATGACCTTCGCTGGCGACGGGGGCGTGGAGGGCCCAGGAGCCTTGGAGCGCGTCGAGCTGCTTTTGCGACTCGGAAAGGTCGGCGCGATCTGACGTTCCATCTACGCATGCACATGACTCCACATGCGGTGGCTATTCCTCCAAACTCACTCTCTCCTTGCTTCCAAGACGCAGTGTCCATCTTTCGTGCGAGCTCGTGCTTGGCGGCGATTTCGTTTCGAATGGCATTCTAAAGATTCGTGATATCACAATCTGAACGACGCATGGGACCAAATACCTCGTAAGGAAGCGCAGGCACGAGAAGGAACGACCTCAGTTGCTTGTCGAGCATGGTCAAGAAACCACACGAGCGACAAATGACAAGCTTGTCGCGCACGCTTGAGAGATCCACGAGCGCGTGGCAGCATTCGCAGGGATAATTCAATCGGTTGCATAAGCCGCTGAGCTGGAGTTAGAGATGTCCTTGTAACGCGATGTACCATTGTGTTGCGTGGTCGATGCACGCTGTTGCTTCTGCCATCGGCACTGCGCGGGGAGGACACTCAGCATCTTTGCATGCCTCGTCGGAGCACTTCCACGCCATTTTTTGAATTTCGCTGCTCACACCGGATACTATTATCCGGATATCCTCGTTGCGCGCCAAATCCACACTAACACTCAAAACACACTCACCGTTTCAATAAAAAGACCACGCTTAAACAACCTGAATCACATACTCAAGTGGGTTTATATCAATAAAACTGCATACTCAACACGCACACGCCGTTTCTGAATCCGCGCAAAGCGCATCCGCCGTTGCAGAAAACAATGGACATTCCCCAGTCCCAGGGATGACCCGCTCAGCTGTGGTCGCCCCAGCGAGGTTGATGCATCTCAGAACAGCATGCTTGTACGTAAGTACTCAAAGAGCACATGATTTCCATGAATCTAAACTCGCATCAAAGCTCACTCGGGAGAACTACAAGGACAAAAAGGGCCTCCCTCGTACCATTTTCAACAGCCAATTATCCGTATACGGATAACTGACGTAAGTGGTTTTTACTCAACCTTTACAACTGAGGTAAAATATAAAACGGTGAGCGTGTCTCGAGTGTGAACACACTTTTTTCCACATACCCCTCCATTTCCACTTCCAGCTCAGTGCCCACATCTGCCGTGTGGGTGAGCACCGACAACGCCATGAAACGGCACACCGCATTACGAGGAATCGGTCACCGCATTGTTGGTCCATGTAGATCAGAAATCTGCATGCAGATACACAGATATCCCACTCGAAACGGGTGGACAATTGTTGGACACACGCAGCCAACATGCATGAATATCTATTGTGTGAATATGCATCTACATAGTCGAGCAAGTGCAGCCTGGGACGCGACTGCTGTTCTTCTCCCAGTCAGCAAAATGCTTGCCAGACGGTGAAATGGCGATGCTGCCTCGGACGACACCCGCGTGGATGCCGTTGCGAATCACCGTTGTCTCAAACGGAACGCTTTCACCGGGCACATAGAAATCCGGCAAGTAAAGCGTCGCTTGGCCTAGTTGAATTTAGCGGTGCTGAAATGAATAGAATCATACCAAGAAGGTCGTCGGTCGACGTGGCATCGTAGTCCATGAGAAGCATGATGAGATGCGCGCTGTTGAGGTCACTCAACTGGCACTTGAATTGAAGTGGCGGAACCTGGGTATCATCCCATCTACACACACACATGAAGCTGGGCTCACAATGCTATAAAAATCAACTGGGGATTGAGCGTATTTTTCAACACGGCTGTCTGGGGGCGCTTGGTCTCGTCGCTCAAGAGTAAGTCTGGCACTGAGCAATAAAATTTGATCTACGTATCCCATTAGACATAAAGTCCAAGGCAACGGCATACATAGGGGTCACTTGTGCCGCCAATGTCCATTGCATCAAGATTCGAAGCCGATACACCCGTCAATTTCACGTCGACCATCTACACAAGTGCCTATGTTATCATGGTTGATCGCCTTAATCGCTTACATCGTGAGGAGATCCTTCAAGGGCAGGACGGCCAATCGGTAGCACTTCGAACGACGCAAACACAGGCTTGTGGTCACTGCCATCGATCAATCTCAGCTACTTCAGCGCTACGCCTACCTCGTCGTGATACTGGGCACGCAATTGTATTCGATCAAGCGCAAATTCTTCTCAAAGCCGGGAAGGGACTTCCACAGGACGCGGTCACACCACGACGGCGTCCGTTGTTTCTACGTTGTTTGAGTATGGACCACGTGGCACTGCCAACGCACCGTAAACTCGTCCGTTTTGCCCCGCAGCCGCTTGAACGTAGGCGGGAAATTGCACGGGATCGTCGTCCACCCCGAGAGCACTTTGTTGGCGTGCATTTGATGTTGGAGTTGGTCGTTTTCGAACAATTTCCCATAGTCCTACACGTCGCCATGAGTTGCAAGATGGGGTGTGGTTTGATCGCGTACTTTGGCTTGAACCAAGGCGTGGACAGCACTCCAGTGGTCTTCCTTGGACATCTCCTTTGGATCTGTGTACCCGAGGCTGATGCGGTAGTTCATGTCCCCAAACCAAAACGCGTGGTCGAACTGGTGGTCCAACTCCACGGACTTTTGACCCACGCGCGCACCATTTAAAATTTCAGCCACCTATGACAAAGTCAATTGATACGTCCACGAAGCTCGGGAGACAAACGTCGCTATTGCGGCGCTCCAGAAATTTCTGGGCCTCGTGCGCAGCCAAATGGCAATTCACGAAACAAAACGACCGCTGGTTGACAACAACCTTCAGCACAGCACCTCCCTGCAATGCAACAGATGTCATAATGCCCAAGGAAATCATCGTGTAGCGAACCTTGTTGCCAATGACATTACCCACACCCGTAGCCTCCGTGACTTTTTCCACATCTGCCACCTGACGTTTCACGGAAACAATTAGACACCGCTGAATCGATGGATGCCTGCCTCGTTGCGGGTGTGCACATACACCGCCAGTCGAATTTCCATCAATTCCACGGCGCCGATTTGCATATAGTTGCTCCCCAAGTGCTCCTATGGATGCCTCGAATTGTTAAGATTGGGGTATGTTGTCGGCATACCGCAAGCTGCGTGAAAAATGGATATGTGCTTGGGGTCATGCTCGGTCGTTTCGTCAGCTCGCTGAAGGCATGGCGAATGCTCGAGTGCTTGGGCAATTCTTTCTTTTTCGGCACTTCATCCAACACGACTTCGTGTAGCTCGATGTCGCGGGCTGCATCTTCGTCGTCGTCGTCGTCTTCATGCTCGTGCTCAGGCACAGTCTCGACTTCGCGGTGCCCGGGAGAGTCCGGTGCGTTTGATTTTTTCTTGTACGTGCTTTCTTGCAGCCCGACCGCAATGATGTCGTAGTCTCCACCTCCTACAACATCCATGAAATCAACAACCCCCAAGACAATTTCCAACCTTCAGGAATCCAACAATTGATGTCTTGGGACGTCGACGGGGGCATCTTGTTACCGACATTCCACGTTCTAGACCAAACGACTCTGTCGTATCGATCCACACGACCGAGTCGAGTTTACCCGGTGAAGAGTTTCAGCGTACGTTCTTGTCCTTCGGGCTTACCACCAGGCTACGGCAAAGCCGTGAATCGAAAGCGACAGCAATAGAACGACTACCGTGCTGGTCTTTTCCGCAATCTTTTGAAGAAACGGGTGCGGCGTCTTGGTCGGGGACGCCGACTGGGGCGGCACGGCAACGAGGCTGGTCATGGAGAAAGGCTGTTTGGCTATATTTGGATGTGCCGAGCATTTTTGCCAACGAGGTGAAACCGATGAAAACGATGTATTAAATTAAATTAAAACGACTACGACTGTGTGGGTTTACAAAAGGGGGAGTATCGTGACCAAGATGCACTTGGGGCAGAGAATAGCAGTGTTGAAACGCTGAGTTTTGCCGGCGTTCTTATGGCACAACGTACATGATCCGAGGTTATCGTGGAGCGTCACAACAGCAGAGTTTTCGTTTTCGAGTTCAATCGAACACGGCCAAGTGATGGAGCGACGGAGGAGTTCCATTGTCAAGTGAGTTCCCCAGGCATCTAAGTGGCGAAGGGTTTTCAATGCGGCAAATGTCGATGGCAAGGTCGTCAATAAGTTAGTCGACATGTTCAAGTCCTCCAATGCATGCAGCTGTCCGATCAATAATGGCAACTCTTTCAAATGGTTGTGCGAAATATTCAGCACACGCAATTGCTTGAGTCCGATGATCGAGTCTGGCAACTGAAGCAGTGAGTTGCATGAAACATCGAGGACTTGTAATTGCGTCAAAGAATCGAAGAGGGCTTCTGGCAGGTGCAACAAACAGTTTCGAGACAAACGCAACTCTTGCAGATGAGGCATGCGAAACAATGCTTGAGGCACATGGAGAAGTCGGCTGGATACTCTTGAGAAGGTTTTCGACGCAGTGGTCAAAGGAGAGTGTTCAAATAGAATTCCACGTTCCAGGCATACGCTCATGAGTTTTTCTACTTCAGCCGTTGTGTGTTTGGATTTTCCAATAGCTGTGTCCAATCCAAAAGCCAACTCGAACGGAGCGCACGCAATGGGGTTTGCAATAGTCGCGGTCTTGAGTATAGTCTTCAACTTCAACATACCAGGTTTATTGAGTGGAAGGATTTGCAACTCCGCATCAACTGCCGCGCGAAGTAAATCGGAGTGAGATGGGTACATTGTAAGGCAGTGTCGCAAGGCAGCTTTGAACACGAAGCGATCTCGATCGTTCGAAAAGGAACAATCTATTCAATGTTGGACCTACAAATCGTAAATTAGGCATTCACTTACCTGCGTAGGCCATGAAAAACGGTGGGTGGAACGCAAAAATTCGCGTGAAATATGCAAACGTAGACGCGTGAGCGTTCTTTGGCAACTTGGCGACATACTGAGAGAATAATTGGAAACCAAAATGCCTCGAAGGAGCTTGTAGGCACCATTCAATTGCAGGCCTGACTTCATTCACGCCAATCATCTTGTCGACTCTTTGAAAGTAGCGATGCAATACTTTATCTCCATCGCACTCTTGCTGAACCGCCCATTGCATTCGAAGGGACCACATGTGCTGCTGGCTAGAAGATGTTAGTGTACTCCAAATGAGCGGTCGTCCCAAGACCCAATCCAGACGAGAAATGGCACTGGCAAGGCCATCAATTCGCGCAATGCATTGGAGCAATAATAAACCAGTGAAAATGTTTGGGTTTGCCTTCAGCGATTCAGTCCACTGCAATAATCGAGCGACGGCCCATTGATTGTCGTGAAGTGCTTGTTCGAAGAAATTTTCAATAATTCTGTCGACATGAGTCACGTCGTACAGGCATTGATAAAATCGAGACTCATGGTCCAGTTCACTAGATGCCATGTTTTGAATCCACCTTCGGGCAACATCATTCATTTCCATTTCAGATAAAGTTGAAGCAATTTGATAACGCAATCGAGGTGTACATGGAAATTCTGTCAGAATTTCCAAAACGGGCTGGGCGTTTTCGATTTGGATACAAAATTCAACGACTAACTGGTTGTGAAGAAGCACACCAATCCCCAAATGATGTGAGCCTACTGATGCATTCATGCCTTGGAATACCTTCGAAAATTGTGTCGCATCGACCTGTCTGCGTTTTACTTTCGCGCGGATGGCGGTAATTGAATACAAAAAGTCGTAGGGGGTTGCGCCTTCGACAACGGATATAACTTGGAAGACAGCCAGGTCAAGATATGCAAGCCACAATGTTGAATGATCGTCGTCATCGAACTTGAAACTGTTCAAACAATTCGGTTTGTCATCGTTGTTTTCCAAAATCGACAATAAAAACTTGCGAGCTTGGTCAACTTGGCCTGCGTTCATGTACATTTTGCACCATTGGATGACTATAATTGCAACTGAATTGGAAATTCCAGTTGGGGCATGTTTCACCAATCTTTCAATTGCCCTGGCATGGACTGCCGCAGCAATTGCAACCGACTCAAATTTGGAAACACGAATGAGACAAAGCCATAAATTGGTCGACGACGGAAGGAAGCGCACGGCTTCTTCGTACATGTCTTGTCTTGAGTTGCTCGGGTAAAACATCAAATATAGACGCCAAAGTGCTTCGTTGTACAAATTGGCTTCGACTTCTAAAGCCCTCGCCAAAATGTGCAACGTTTTGTCCACGCTGTAAGCGTCCAGCAAATTGAAATGAATCTTGGGGCGCAAGGACTATAATAGTCATGAGAAAAAGCGGTCGCAACAAGCTTCTGAAACCTGAATAATTTCTAGAACTTGGGCATTGCTCGACAAAAAGCCAACGTCGTCGCTACAATTAATGTTCGTTAATCAAATGACGACATATTTACGCACAAACTGGGCAACTCAATATCGAGATGCAGTAGCGCCAATGATATCCAGGCTTCAGCATCTTCTGGATTTTCAGCAACATGATTTTCTAATTCAAGAATGTATTCTTGTGTGGAATCTTTGGTATGGTATCGACCAAATGAATTGATATTTGGGAACGAAATGTCACTTGATGGCGATAGAGCGAGGAAATCATCGTCCGAAACTTGGGCAGCTTTTATGGGGCCGCCTTTCTCTTTCACTAATGATAGCCTTGAAGGGCTCTTTACCGGGACTGGAATGTCCTCCTTTAATAAAACATGATTACTTCTGCAAATGTCAAAGCAGAAAAAAGACATACCTCGAGGAGAAAGTACAAGTCAAATGTAACGTCAGATTGACGACCTTTGTGTAGGGGCTCCATAAATGTCACGAAGTCTTGAACTTTCTTTCGCAACATCAATTCTTTCGTTTTCAAGGATGATTGGGATACATGTTTTTCTTTGGCAACGAACAAATCACTTGGCGATCCTCCAGAAGCGTGAAAAGCTTCAACTGCTTCCACAGCCATGTTCTCGTATTCAAGGGGTTCCATCGGCTCAATATCTCGGCCTCCATCGCCCGAGAATGAGCGCATAAATTCCACATATGCATTGTGGTGGGACATCAAGTAGTCACGCTCGTGTTGGTATGAACATTGCTCATCGTTGCAAACACCATTCAACTCAAACGGGCAAAGCATCCTACGCACACACGACGTCATTTTTCAGCAGCTCAACGGGGTCGAACTTCATTGGGTCGACATTGTTGGCGTAGGTTGAACTTAGCAGCGATCGTTTTGTGTTGCCAAACGAAGGGTGCATTCGGTACGCTCGAAATTCAAGAAGCGGGGATTGGTCGTCGATCGGAAACGACCTTGAATATTCAATGCTAGTTTTTGCATTTGCGCCAATGCCAATTCCACCGTCCGGGCTTCTTCTCAAAGACTGGAGATACAAATCCACGACCGAGAGCTCGTAACCGTATAATGGGCGCTCGGTGAAACAAGCTTGCAAAGCTGAGGTGTATTGCACTTGGGAAGTGACTGCCTGCATAAACACACCAGCCTGGATGACGTCGAGCAAAGGCACATGTGTGTCCTTCGCTTTCAGTCTATTCAACAGCACCAGTGCAGCGTTGAGGCTCTCGCGAACACTGGTGAGGACATTCAACAATTGATCTGCTTGAATTTGTCAGACGATGTCGCCTCAAGAGGCCGTACCAGCGTTGGCACATGCATGAGGTGGAAAGAGACGCCACGATGTTGCGTCAAAAGGTGGGGTTCCTGGCGGAATGTTCGAAACACATGCTTGAAAAGGGGGAAAGGTTCCGAGGAAGAGGGATAGGTCACTGTTGACAGCCATGGATTGCGCCACGGTGGAAAATTCCTTCCCCGTGTATTTGCGGAATTGTACGTTAACGTGATCCACAGATACGACCTACGAATGCAATTAAGCATGCGAGGGACACAGCAGCACACTACTTTGTTCGATTGCAACAACGAGCGAATACAAATGCGGAAGACATGGGAAACCAAGTCTGCCGTCGACTCCATTGGCAACGACCCGCACAAAGAAACTACAACAAACAGGAAAGTGGAATCGCATGGCCGAAAACACTGTACGTTCAAACATGCGACCTTCCAATGCCACTTGGGGAATCACGTCATCAGCAAGACGCGGGCGCTTGAAGTTGCGTTGCATTGTGGGGAGTCGATCCATCGTGGGGTTCGAGGTCGGCGGCTTTCGTTTCAGAGACGCCATGGCTGCTTGCTTGATTTTGTCCATTTCCTTTTGCTTGGCCATTTCGAGTTGTTCGCGCGCCTGTCTTTGTTTCTAGGCAATACGAGTCAACTTGATGGTGGTGTTCATGGGGAAATCACCTTCAGCGTTTCTTCCGCTGTTCGTTGGAGTTCGATTAGTTTTTCGCGTCGTTGGGCCTTCGCCTTCTCTTCTCGAAGCTTTTGAAGCAGTCTCGCTCGCTCTTGATTCTGTTTCTCCACAAGTTCAGCCGCGTGTTCATTCGTAGGGGACATGAGCGGTGTTGGGGTGGGCTCTTGGAGCGCTTTTTGCTGCATCTCGTCGTTTGGGGAAGAAGTTCCATTCTGTGGGGCAGAGTTGGTCTTTGGGGTCGGCTGTCGATTTTGCAATCTTGGATCGCCTGCTTCGACAGAACCTTTCTTCTGCGCCAAAGCCAGTCGTTGATTCCACACGCCAAGCTCGGCTTCACAAATGATAAGTTCTTGGCGCAGTGCTTCGAGCTCCTCGTCGACGCCTTGCGGTTCAATCATATTCCTCGACCTCAACGTCTGCGGTTCCTCCGCGCAGTTTTCCTTGCTGATACGTGTTTTCACAGGTACACTGTGCGACGCAATCCAACTGTCTGGAATTATAACACACAACGAAAACCTCTGATAAATGATATTCATATCCAACGCAACGACGATGACTTTTTCAGCGATACACGCTCTTCTCGAGCTTGGGCGGGTCTATGTAAGGCGTGCTCGACTGGATGGAGCGGCTACTACGAGACTGATTAGGCGAGAGAAGGCGCACGCATACTATCACCTTGGACTTGGCGCGTTCGGAGTGTCAGCCTACACAATTGGATCAAATCCATCGCGCATGAGCTGCCCACCTTTTTCGTTCGCTCGAGGTGTTTCGACTCCGCGGCAACTTGACGTCGTTGTTGCTAGATGGTTGGATCATGTCAGTTCCCATGCGATTGCTGCTTACTTGATGCCACCGCCATTCGTCTTCTGTCATGACGATTTGAAACTCAAACAAGCCTTCCAGTTCAAGCGTGTTCTCCACAGGGCTTCTCGTGGAATAGTGCCCTGGTTCCTTGAGAGCAATGTAGCTCACGTCTACTTGCTGGGTCATGGAAGGGTTTCATGCGCAGTGGCACCTGGCGTGTTGATCGTCGCCGTTGCCAGCCATGACGCGTGTCTGGTTTCCCACTTGTACATGGGCTTGACGGGGGCCGCCTTTGGCTACATGAACAATTGGATTTTGAAGCGCTGTTTGTTGGATGGAAGGATGTCCATACGGGTGAAGACTCGGGCACCTGGGCACGCTTGGGTCTACCAGAGTGCCATCGTTCCTTGTCGGTGGACATGCTTACTCATGGAGACGAGTCTTTTGAATCGAGGATGGATTTCTGCACAAGTAGACTCGAACTTCACGCAGTCGAAAGAGCTGCTTCTCGACGACCATGACTCGAGGATCTGCGAGTCTCTAGCGTTGAGTTTCAATGCCATGGCATTAATGCCACACCGTCGGGGTAGTCGCGGCGTAATTCGTCCACTTCATCGATGCGAGCTTCGAGTGACGACAAGAATGTTTCCATCTACCTCGTCACCCTGGTCAATATCCTGCAAAGCAAGAGTAGCGGTACTTGGGTGTCGGAATATGTCTTCTTGATCTCGACGGCATTCTTTGCAAGAGCGTCAACTAGAAGACGATCAAGCGGATGCCTTCATATTGCATGCATACCTTCTTTGACTAGAGTTGGCAAGCGGCGGATGTCAAGCTTGGCCCACACCGTCATGGGGTTCGTGTCCGGCATCGAACGGTCGCGCAAGATCGTTTTTCGGGGTGCCGAATGACCTGCATTCCGATATTCTGAACCTGCACTCTACATTTCAACCAGCTGTCCAATCGTTCGTGGCCAATTTGTGGGCCAATCAAAGTCACCATCTGACATAAATTTGACCAATCAAATGGACAAATGCTAAAGATAGATTTCAACCAATGAGAGGTGGGACAGGTTTTGCAGGTGGAGGGAAGAGTGGTGGCAAATAAAGTTCAACCTCTTGGGGCAGGATGGGAAAGAAGGAGAAGGCGATCTTTGACGGACAAGACAACGCGGACGGCGGCGATGTGGAGATCCGCATCAACGAGAAGTTTGCCCAAAAGTACCACGAGCGCAAGCGCCACGAGGAATTACAGAACCTCAAGAACGTGGATCTGAGCGACGACGACGACGAGTCCGACTCGGAGACCGAGGACGAAGACGGCGATCATTTGACAGCCGAACTGGATAAGGACATCTCGCAAACGCTCAAGTTGATCCGCAAGAAGGATCCGTCCATCTATGACAGCAAGATTACGTTCTTTGAAGCCAAGGACGACGACGACGACGATGAAAGCGCGCGCAAGACCAAGAAGACCAAGCCGCTCTACTACAAGGATTTGGTGCGACAACAAGTGCTCGCTGGTGACATTGGGGATTCCGACGATGATGACGACGACAGTGCGACTGCCGCGCCGTCGTATGCCGAGGAACAAGCCAAGCTCAAGGGCGATTTCTTCAAATCATTGGCGGACGGCGACGGCGACGACGAAGACGAATTGGATGGCGGGCTCTTCAGCAAACGCACCAAGACCGCAGAGGAAGCCGACGCCGAGCAAAAAGCATTTGACGAGTTCAAGGAAGTGCACGGGCACGAGATGGACAACGCCGACGCGTTTCTCGAAAAATATTTAAAGTCGGGCGCGTGGAAGGAGAAGCGGCAACTGCCACGATACGATGAGATTGTCGGGAATGCCGTCGACGACGACGAGGACGAGGAAGAGCTGGACAAGGCCGATGCGTTTGAACATGCGTACAACTTTCGCTTCGAGGAAGAAGGGGGTGGGCAGATCCAAACGTTTTCGCGCCACATTGACGACTCTTTGCGCCGGAAGGACGACAAGCGCAAAGTCGCGCGCGAGGAGCGCAAGGCGCGCAAGGCACTCGAGCGCCAAAAGAAGGAAGAGGAGCTCCGTCGGTTGAAGAACCTCAAGAGCGCGGAAATCCAAGCCAAGCTGGACAAGGTGACGGCGCTCATGGGCGACGGCAGCAAGTTGACGGCCGCGGACATTGACGGCGAATTCGACCCCGCGGAGCATGACCGCCGCATGGCCGAGGTGTTTGATGACGAATACTATGGCGAAGAAGATGGGGCCAAGCCGACGTGGGACGACGACGACGACGTGTTTGGCAAGTTGCCTGTCGAAGATGAAGAAGAAGAAGAGAACGAAGGAGGTGACGAAGAAGAGGCCGACGTTGACGATGGTGACGACGAGGCTCTTGCGGAAGGTGACGACGACGATGGTGACGACGACGACGGTGACGACAAAGTGGTTGGGGCCGACGACGACGGCAAACCCTTGACCAAAGCCGAAATCGAAGCCAAGAAGAAGAAATACTTGGACGAACTCTATTCGCTCGACTACGAAGACTTGATTGGCGACTTGCCGTGCCGCTTCAAGTACCGCGAAGTGGCAAAGAACGCATATGGGCTCACGACCCATGACATTTTGCACGCCGACGACCAAGAACTGAAGTCGGTTGTCTCGCTCAAGCGCCTCGCGCCGTTTGCCGACCGCGAGTATGCCGTAAACCGCAAAAAGGTACAACAGCTCCACAAGACCCTTCGGGAGAAGGAGGAAGCGAAGAAGCGCAAGAAGGCCAAGAAGACCGGTGACGACGACGACGCCGACGACAAGACGGACGCACAAGAAGAGAACGCAGAACCCGAAGGCGAGGACACCTCCTCGAAGAAGAAACGAAAGCGGAGAGGCAAGAAAGACAACTCCGTGGTCGACGTCGCGGTCGCCGCGCCCGTTGACGAGGCCGCCGATGACAACGAAGATGCGGCCGAAGCTGACGCCAAGAAACCCGCCAAGAAGAAGCGAAAGCACAAGAAGTCGAAGTCCGCGGCGGCATCGGCCACACCGACCGCAGGTCTCTCGGCATCGCGGTTAGAGTCATACCGGTTGAAGCCCCTGAAAAAGTAATGCAGTGTTCCATCATGTCCATGCGGTCCACCAAGATGCAGTTTAAAACTTTCGTCATTCGAACGTTGCGGGAGCAGGCGGTGGAAATGTCACATTTGGACTTCGAGGTTCAGTTCGAAACAAATGAAATGATACAAAACCGATGCAAAAGTGATACTTTAGGGACCTCAAATGTCGTGCAAAAAGAGACTGCGACCTCAATCCCTCGCTGGACGCCCCAAAAATACAAGTAAGAGTGTTTGCCTGCAGCGAAGGTTGTGAGGAACCAAGGAACCAACCACAAACGAGTTGGAGCACATTTGTATCAGTTTGTACTTTTGTCAAAATGATACAATTTGAATAGTACCGAAGTTCGAAGTGCACTTCGAACGGCAAGCGCGTCCAAAGTCCCTCTGTGGAGAGAGAGTCTGCGATTGGGTTGGAGAAGAACGGTCGTCGTCTGCGCGGATGTCGACTTCGCGGAAGCATTCCGGGGCAGGAAACGGCGCCGCTTGGCCCGCCGACATTGACATTGATCACATGTACATGGACTGCCGCAGGAGACTCGAACGCGCGGTGGAAAGCTCGACAGACTTTACAAACTGGTCCTTGGTGCAATCCAAATCGGACGTGCGGCTCTACCAGCACGAACGAAATGCATCCAACCAACTCTGCGCCATGCGCCTCGTGATCCAGGTCCCCGGTTCGGTCTACTCGTCCGTGGAGCTGCTGCGTCTCCTGGACGGCCCCAGCTTCCGCAGCATGATGAAGGAGCTGCAGGGCAAGACGTTCATCGACGGCGAAGTGCTCCTCTCGGACGTCCGGCGCAACGACGACGCCGAGTCCCTCGCGCTCAAATGGATCGCCCTCAACACGGGCGCCATGTTCACCAAGCCCAAGGAGTTCCTCTACTACGAGTACTGCGGCGTCTTGTCGTCGCGCAAGTTTGGGCCCACGGGAATCTGTCTCTTTGAATCGTACGACGGTCTGGGCGCGCAATACGGCATCCGCGCAAAACCCGACAGCTACAAGCTCGCGACGTTCGAACCGAGCTTCTTTGTCATGACGCCGTCCAACGACCCCGGGAAGACCGTCGTGACCCTCACAATCTCAAGCAAAAAAGCCGGCGGGTCGAACCTCGTGAGCAGTGCGTTGAAAGCACTCATGCTCAAGTACACGAGCCACTTTGCCAACCTCGAGTCGTGTGCACGCGCGAGTCCCTTGCTCCACAAACCACCCCCCGACTTTCAGCACCATGTTGCGCCGCGGTCCATGCCGCGGGACCTCCCGCGCACGTCCAGCGGAGATTCCTCGTCGTCGCGCATGGCGCCGCCGCTCTCGGCGCCTGCATCCCACCACCAGGCAGCCCCACCGCCACCGCCCTTCAGTAGCCCCGACATGGCGACGACGACACGTAAGAAGAAGAGCAAGCGCCAAGAGTACGTGAACGACGACTTTGAAGAAATCTGCCGCTCGGCCATGCAGGTGCTCGACTGCCCCATGGCTGGCATCCGCACCAACCTCTTTGAGCTTGTGCACTACGCCGACCACGTCAACCCAGCCGAGATGCCCAAGTCCCTCCCCACTTTTCGTCGCATGGCGCAGAGCGGCAAGCCGTGTGTTGTCTTGGATGTGAACTCGGACAAGCGCATCTCGGTGGACCGGCGCCAGTCGTCGCGCATCCAATTCTTTGTCGGCGTGCCGCTCACAATCGACTCTGGCGAGTGCATTGGCGACATTTGTGTGGCCGACGTCAAGCCGCGCAAGGTCATCGACTACAACGCGCTCGAGATCCTCAAAGTCCTCGCGCAGTCGGCGACACAGTACATGAGCGCTGCGGAATACTTGGCGGAAAACACCGACTTGCCGCGGGACATGGAGCTCGACGGGACGACGGCGCGCCATGGGCGGTCGCAGGGCCATCATCGAAGCAGCGCCCCCGCCGGCGTCGGCCATCCGACTTCGTCGTCGCACAGCAGCAGCAGCGGCGGTGATCGATCCCATTATGGTCCGGCGTCGTTTGGTGGGTCGCGCACGGACCACTACCCTTACGACACGGACGACCGACGACGACACACTGACCACCACCACCACGAGCCCGACATGCGAGAAGACGAATTTTAATACTAAAACCCTGCGAAACTCGACTCGCTCAGTCGGCAAATGCTTTGTATGGCCACGACGCGCGGACGGCGTCGATCTCGGCGGCAATATCTGGTGGCGATTTGGTCCGCCGCTGGGACAACAACGGGTCCTGCCTCGTCTCATGAAACTAGAGATGGACAAGACGACGACGTACGGTCGTCGTGGCGGGTCGACGCGGGGTCAGTCCATGCTTGGCCGCGCGACTCCACACTTCGGCCAGTGCTTGGCTGCGCATGGGCGGCTGGTCTTTGGCGTCTTCGTGGTTCGTACTTGGCTCGGCTACCGCTTCCGGCGGCGGCGAGGCGTCGGCTTCTTTGTCGTCGTCGGCAGCGGCGGGCGGGGCGGCGATTGTTGGTTTGTGGTACACGTATTGGCGCTCGGTGGGCTTGCCGGCGTCGTGGGCCCGGAGAAACGCATCAAAGAGGCAGACCGAGTCGCCCGAGATGTGCGTGCATCGGCCGCATTGCATGCAGAGGTTGCCGCTCAAGCGCATCATTTTCGACGTGCTATTGCATTCTGTGTAGTGCAGCAACCAGCCTCAGCTTTACATTTTGATGAGCAGGTCCGGGTACGCCGTCGCCTGGTTCACGCGGGCCTCGCGCCACTTTTGCCGCGCGTCGCTCACTTGTTCGAGCACGCGGATCGTGTGCGCGACGTGTTTTTGATGGAGCGCCGCCGCGTTGGTGATTGACAGTTGAAACAATTTTTTCTTCGAACACACGACGACCTGTGAGCCAACCGAACGAACGCGCGATCGACGTACGCTGAGCGCGAGGCAGCACACGGTCGTCTCTAACGTCAGGGTCATACGACACACAGCGAGCCAAGATACCTGCTCGGACGTCGACGGAACTCAGGTGGTGCTTCTTGTTGGAGACCAAGCCCTCGCCTACGACCAATGTGTGTTTGTGGGGGTTGTGTCCCTCGGTAGATTATGTACACGCCACGTCGTATTTGCCAATGAACGTGAGTTCGGCCGTGACTTTGTGCTCGGTGTGTTTTTTCCGCGGCCTACGCACTGCTATCAAGTGACGTGGCGCCGTTGGGTGTACCCTTGGCCATGTGTGGATGTGTTGTTGATCTGTTGGTTGAAGATGATACTCGTCACTTCGCGTGCTTCGCCACTCAGGATCATGTAAAAGTACTCAATCTCGGCGTTCTTGCGCTGCATGTATTGCTTGCGAAGTCACAATTAGACGACAGTCACCTCGCGCGAGCCGCACCTGTGGCGAGAAGACCATGTACCGCATCGACGATGCCAGCCGCATGAGTTCTACACGTGTGCGTCCACATGCTGTCCACCGGGGGAGTCCGTACGCATTTTGGACCACGATCGAAAGATGTAGAGCTGGTGGAGAAATGCAATGTGATCGGAGATGGTTCCCTGCCCGAGGGTCACAAAGCTTTAGCGAACGAGGCGATACAACACCTCTGTCTTTTGACTCGACGTCATCTTGGTGTACGAGGACGACGAGAGCACGATAAAGTTGGCCGAGCTGCACGCGCTGTCCACGACCACCGTCGCCGTTCGCTTGGAATCGGGCTCGATGAGACAGATCTCACCAAACGTTGCGCCAGGCTTGAGTGTCGCGACCTTGGCGCCAAAGTTGGCCGCGGCCGTCCGGAGGACCTAGCTTTGACGTCAACAATGATGACGGCGTGCGTGTCATCACCTGGCTCCCCGTCTTCTGAAGCACGTGGTCCGTTTCGGGCTTGGGGTCCCCGTAGAGCCCGACGGACGGATCCGGAGGATACAGGCGCCGCAAGCTCAGCCGCGCAAACTTCTCTTGCTCGTCTGGGTTGCGCACAAACACCATCACGAGGCCGCTGATGAGGATCTACAGCGCGCCACGTCATCATAATCGAGCGACAGTGTCTTTACAAAACACGTGCAGCCGACGTCGCCTTGGTGCACGACGACGTCATTGCCTAGGCCAAGTGTCGTCATCAATACCGAGCCAACAACGCACTGCGGAGGTGGAGAAACTCGAGCTCGCGGCAAATGTTTTTGCCCATTTTCTCGGGCACTAGGAGCGTGCGTCAGATGCATGTCATCAAGACGACCCACTCGTCTGGAAGAGCGGACTCAAGTTGTCTTGCGACATGAGCCACGAGTACAAGTGCGCGACGTCCGTGTCCTTGCGCTCGCCCGGCTTCATCTTGAGGACCCTACGATTCGTCGTCATGACGTAAGCAAGCGACACAACGCACCGAATGCTCTCTTGCAGCTTTTGCGTGATGCGCGTGAGCTCGGGCGTGCGGCTGACGACGTCCCGCAGCGCGTCCCATCGCTTCTGTGCGCGCTCGCGGGACTTGGGGTCGACGTTTGTGACGATGCGTCCGTGGAGCGTCATGGGCGGGATCGCTTGCCGCCCTTCCTGGAGGTACTCGACGCCCTTGACTTTGCTCAGTGTGTGCATGCGATGCGGCGGCATGGGCCTCGACGGCGGCGGCGCCGGTGCTGCTTTCGGTGTCGCGGGTGCCGCTGGGGACGTGGTTGTTGGCGAGGCCACGGTGTGTTCCGGCATGGCCGTGGATCGCAGCGACCGATTCCTCGTGAGTGACGGGGTCTTGGTCAGCGATGGCGATTTCGTCAGCTGTGTTTTGGTCGACTGGGACTTCATCTCGCCTCTTACGCTTGACCAAGCTGCATATGCAGAAGGCCGGCCCGACAACACGAGGACGTAACTGTGCGCGAAACCGACGCTGCGATGCCACCACGTAACTTGCGCATATGTTGTCGCATCAAAGCAATTACAGAATAATTCTGTCGTTGCTTCTGGGGCCAGGTCACAATAATTGTGACCTGGCCCTGGCAGAGAATCGCGGGATTTTCATGCAGACATCTTAAGAGAGCGTAAATGGGAGAGACATGTCATTCTATGCATAAAGCCCAAATGTTCCTGGTCAAGACTAGAGGCATGGTTCAGGAGATACGCTTGCCCCGCTCTTAATCATCGAGGAAATCTATTGAGAAGGGTATCCGATCGGCCGCGCGCGCCCGCGTCCAACTGGGCGCGTCGATCACCTTGTGTCACTGATGTCCTCTAAAGTTCGTTTGTACCTTTCATAAGTTCGATTTAGGTATTTCAATTTAAGACAGGTAACTTGTCTATTCTATGAAGGGTCTGCAAATATATTATCAACTTTAGACCATACAAACAATCATATAAAATCGTCACGCACTTCTACAATATTTAATTGCAGAACGTTCGAGCAAGCCCACAGTTGCATTTGGCTTCTGAAAAAAAGTTGAACTTCAAGACACGAGCCTACAAATATCAAGATCAAAATATTTTGTCCACGTAGTATCTTGTTCGACCAGTAGAACATACAAACTGCAAGATAATAATTTACTTTCTGTCAAACCCATGCTCTCTCGAGCTTTGTCTTGGGTTTTGTATGTAGGCATTCGTTACGCGGACGCCACGGCACCACTGTGTGACCTGTCACCACCGCGGAAGGCAAAGAGAAGAGACGGCGGCCGCGGCTTCAAGTCCATTCGATCATCATCAACTTGCTGGACGACATGGGATTCGATGGCTACAAGTACATCATCTCCAAGATGAAGGCCAGTCGCGGCAATCAGAGCCGCCTCGGCAGCTTCTCGTCGGTCGGCTGTGCGTCATACGATTTCCACGGCGACGACGCCCTCGGATACGGCCCCAACTTTATGGTCGTCGCCGACGGTGTCTCGGGTACCCTCAAATCCTCGGGCATCTTGGCGCGGGCACTCGTCACGGAAACACTCACGGCACTCGAACGCGTCCGTCGGAAGGGCCTCCAAGAGACGATCAAGTCGACGGACTTTCGTGACGAAATGCTCATGGCCGTCCGTGACGCGCGGAACCTCACCCGCCGGAAGGGTCGCTTCGATTCGGCGCTCACGGCGGTGTACGTCGACGCGGCATCCTCCCAGCTCTTTGTCTTCAACGTGGGCGATTGCAAATGTGTCGTCGTGCGGAACAACTGTGTCATCTTTGAAAGCGATTCGATCATCTACGACTTCAACGTGCCCGCAGTCGTCTCGACCATGAACGAGATCCACTACCCATGCGACTCGATCGAAGTCCAAGTGACGTCGTACCAGCCAGGTGACGTCGTCATGTGCTTTTCCGACGGCGTACACGACAACTTGTATGTGGACCAAGTGCTGCGGCTCGTGGCAGCACACCCGAACCACGGCGCCGACATTGCGAAGGCCACCGTCAAGGCGTGCAAAGAAACCTTCACGACCCAATGCGGCCACATCCCGTTCGCCGTCGCTGCTGCGGGCTTCTGTCTCACAGCCATGGAGGAAATGAAGACGAACGAATCGATTTCGCCCGCGGACGTGGAGGCGTTTCAAGAGAAGTGCCGAGATTTGCCGCCTCTGGATGGACGCGCGATCTTTGGTAACGACCGCCGCGTGAAGAACCTCGCGTTCTACAGCGCGTCCAACCTGCTCACGTTTGCGAACAAGAAGATGGGCAAGAAGGACGACATTTCGGTCTGCGCAGGCGTCCTCGCGTAGTCGATGCGCTTCTCAATGTGAAATGATGTAGTAGCTGTGTCGTATGTATCAATATGAAGAGTGTGTATGTGTGATCTTGTTTTCTCGGCCGTTATCTAAACCCCCCAAACACACGGGCGAGTGCGAGTCTTCGTGCGGGAGTCGGCAGACGCGCTCTCGGACGCGCGGGGGGTAAACATGGCAGGGAATGATTATCGGTAGACGCTTCGCCATGGATCAGGTTTCACCGCGGTCGCCACCCACGCGCCACAATGCGTAACTCCTCCAAGATCTGAATGCTGGCGATCTTCGTCGACGCCAAATTGGTCATGTCCGGATACCGCCAATGACAGGCCAACAAAATTACTTGATATTTGTATGTGCTGCAATGGCCTGCTGTCTTTACACAGGTGAACGTGTCCGGATAAGTTGCGTGCACAGGGGAAGTGTACTGATATAAGGTAAATTACACCCCGACACAAAATCATTCTATTGCCATTGCAAATTGAAATTGAATTTTGTGCAATGTTGACAAATTAACAGGTAGTTTGTATACCATAACACAAAAAGAGTACGTCGTGTTTTTAAATTGCGAGGGTTTTGCCCCTGCAAAAGGAATTTATGGCAGCTGGGGTTTGCTCATCATTGGGCGTGGAATTTTAGCGTACTGTACATCGACACTCCAAACAAATTGCATATTGACTCGACCTTCCTTTGTGAAGTGCGACCTTCTTGCCAGAGAACACTCTCCCCGCGTGATCTTCCTTCCCTGCCGGATCCCGCCACTCCTCCTACGTATACATCTCCCCCCCTCTCTGACATGATGATCTCTCCCGACATGCTCCTTCGGCCCCGACCAGACATGAAGCGCATGGAAAGCATGCCCGCGATGCAGCGACGATACAGCGAGGATATCGTCCATGAACCCCAACAGGTCATGCGGAAGGATTCAGGCATTCAACGAAGACACAGCGAAGACTTTGCGTTCGATGCACTCGCGATCGATACGTCGGCCCCGACCCGACACCTCACGCCCGACAAAGTCACATGCGACGTCATTACGTTCTTCCTCTCCGTTTCGGAGTTGAACCTCCAAGGGTCGACGAGTGCGACCGATCAACTCATCCGAGGCGCCCTGTCCTTCTTTGGGGGAAAAAAGGCCGCCCCCGCAGCCCCCGCAAAGACACAGATCCCCGAAAGTCTCATTCACATCGACCTCCAAAGCCGGCTGCGGGAGACGATCCCATTCCAAACCGAGAAGATGCGATGTGCAAATCCATGCTACTCGCTCGGGATTTCCATTCCGATCGTCCCCGAGGAGATTGGCGTCCAGGTCCTCTGCTTCAACGTCGTCTTGACGGAAGAAGGCAACGGGAAGACGGTTGCGTACGCGGAACTGCCCGTGAAGGAACTCGTGCGCAAGTACATGCACGGCACGTCGGTCATCAACGTCACGCTCAAGTCGCTCGTGGGTCCGCTGCGAAAGAAACCGGCGGTGCTCTCGCTCAAGATGGCGCGCGTGGTGGCCCAAACACACGCGCTCTTCGAGTCGGAGGACAAGATGATGCGCACGTATGCATTCTACAACGGCGAGTACTCGACGCCTGTCGTCGCGACCGAGGAGGCCGAGGCTGTGGAAAGCCATGCGACCGTGCCGGCGCGCTTCCTCAGCGAGATGGTGGCCGAGATGCAGGCGAGTCTGGACCTGTGGCACTTGCGCTATGAAACCAAGACACCGCGCGAGGCGGAGCCACCGAGCAGTCTCTTTCACAGCCACGATGTGACCATGGATCGATTGTGGCAGGACTTGCATCCGCCGATGGACTTGCTCTACGCGAGTGGGTTCTTGGAAGGCCACTTGACGACACTCGAGAAGCACGTGGCCGAGACGCGTGAGATGATGACACTGGCCGAACTTCTCGAGGAAAACAGCATCATGTTCAAGTCGAGCGCGGCCAAGGACAAGCGAGACACGATGGCAATGGCGACGAACCTCTGCCTCTCGACGTTCCGACTCTACAAGAGCACTGAAACGACGCCGCTCCAGCGCATGCGATCGCTCTCGATGGACTTAAACGACTCGTCCGACTTTCACAAGCACGACGACACGGTGCACCACCCGCGCCGTGGCCGCAACCTCCAAGACGAACTCCGCCAACGCAAGGAAGCCAAGAAAGACCGGTCCATCTCGATGGACTTGACCAACCAACACCACCACGCGCCCGCCCCGACCCCGCGCAGTGCCGCGGCCGCCGCGCCGTTGGTCGTGGACGAAACCCTGCCGCTCTTGACGTGCGCGGCGCCATCGGCCGATGCCCTCGGGGACGCGAGCCACCATGGCCTGCGCGAACTCGAAGACGAGCTCGTCCAACTCGCGACCCAACTGCGCCATGCGATGCAAATGGAGCTGCCAGACACGGCCGCGAGCAGCACGACGGGCTCGTCGTCGCTTTCGAGCCGCAAGTCGGAGCTCTCGCTCGACGACAACCAGGAAGAGAATCGGTCGAGCTCAAATGGGTCCACGGCCAGCGCGACCGACAACAACGACATGGAGAGCATCTTGACACGGTCGGCGCGGAAACTCAACTTTTCGGCGCTCGAAGCGGCGGCCAAGAAGGTGTCCAAGGCACGCAGTGATTCGTTTGACTGGGTCAAGTCGCGCGTCCGCAGCGATTCGTTTGAGTGGTCCAAGAAGGACTCCATGATGATGTCGTCGTCGGGCATGTCCATGACTGGCGGCGGCGGCACTGGCGCTGACTCGCCTGGCCACACCCAAGCACTGTGGACGAAATGGGAGCAAACCAAAGCCGAGTACGTCTTTCGTAAGTGCATCTGCGTCTCCCAGTCCGTGACGGTCCTTGTCGCGGCCTTCTTGGCCAAACTCGAAACGATCCTCGACGCGCCGCTCGAATTGGAGCAACTTGCGCGCATTGGCTTCTTGATGGGCTGGGAGTGTCTCCTCTTTGCCCAAGGCAAGGAACAACGCATGCTCTCGGACACGTATGTCGCCGCCAAGGCGCTCGAGAAGTTTGTCATCCAGCTGGTCCCGCTCGAGGGCTCGACGCCGCGCGTGGCCTTTCCCGATTCGTCGCTGATCCAACTTGGGGTGCCGCCGTCGGTCTTTGAAGCGCTTCCGGCCTCGTTGCGCGACCGTCCCGTCCACATCCACTGCGTCGTCTTCACACAAGGCCTCCATGAGATGCAAAACATTGCCAACCTCGTCAATGCGTCGGGCTTTCAACTGCAAGGCACGATCAACCGAGAGAGCTTCCAGTGCCTCCAGCGCTACCACCGCGCGTTCCTCGACATGCAAAAGGAAATGGATGTGAATATGCGGCTCCGCTTGAACATGGAAACGCTCCTCGAACCGCTCATGCCGCTCGTGGGCCGCAACGCCAAGTACAACAAAGCGCTCGCGTCGACCAACACACTCATGCTCCTCGAAGCGGCTGACATTGTGCGGAAACTCAACGGCATGCGCGTGACCTGTTGCCCCACGGGTGCAGACCACACAGCCATGTCGGTCACTCTTGAACAAGCGCGCGTGCTCTACTCGAAGCGGTCAGGCAACGGGAGCGCCCATAACGAAGACGTCGACGTGATCAAGCCGATCGCAAACCTCATGCGGGAGTACGGTGTTCGCATCGCCATCTCCATGAAGAACACCGGCAGGTTTGAATATGGCTTCAACTCGATCCAGCGGAAGCTACTGCCGGAACTCTACCGCCCGCCCGTCGCTACGATCCAAGAGATGACGTCGCCCTTCTTCTAGCTGCCGTGCCTTGTTTTATTATATTACAAAGGGGGTTGTACCCTTTGGCCACGTAATTAAAAAAGATATTTTGCCACTTCAACAACACTTTCATTGGTGCGAAATGTGCCAAACTTGGCAATTTGATTGGTAAATTGCAATACATTATGGCCAATCATAATTCGAATGAAGGAATCCACTGTTGAGATCTGACAACACCACCAGCCCGAACGTCATGTCCAAACCGCGGCTCTGTCTTGCCGATGGCGGCGTCGCAGCGCAACTGAAGGCGACAAATGAATTCGAAATTGGTTTATTGATTGGTCAAATCAGCCCCGACAAGAAGAGCGGTCGCGATCTCATTCTCACATCGGTGCCCACGCCTCCCGAAGAAGGTACAAGCAGCGCCGTCTGTGCCTTCTTGACACACATGAGCAGAGGATGTCAAGATGATCAAGCTGCAAGACGTGTCTGTTGAATGGATGATAGCGCATGCAAAGCAAATTTTTGGCTGGCTGCCCGGGGGTATCGACTGTGTGGGGATGTACATTGTCTCGGACGAAGACCCAAAGGCATTCGTGCCCAAACTGCAGGTGCACCTGAATGCCCTGCGCAGTGCAAAGAAGCAAGTGCATTGGCTCCATTCGCTTGATATCAAGGAAGAGAATGTCCTCTACGTCGTAGTGCGCTCCCCATCGCGCGATCTTTCGGCCTTTTTCGCGCCGGTGCGTCAACCTTCCGGCCGATCTCTCATCGCTCATAGGACGCCAGGTCCATGCCGTCCCCCGTCGAGATCCAATGGCAGGCGTCGCCTCTTGACCCCCTCGCCAAGTTTACCGCGTCCATCGAGCTACATGAGATATTCGCATCGACGTCGTGTGGATCGGTCATGACGGCTTTGACCGACCGCATTGGCCTCCACGTAGCTAAAGTGGAAGAAGCGCTTGCGATTCACGGCGAAGATGACGGCACCGTCATCTTCCTCACGCAACCAGATGACACGTTGCCACCCGTGGATACCCCCGGCGTCGTCCAAGTCCACGGTGGCATCTCCTGCGTGGCGTATGTGGCATCGTCCACGACCGTACGACCCCATCTTCAGCCCAGCTCACTCGTTGTGTGTAGCCAAAGAAGCACGTCCTCGCGCGCGCCGCGCACTATTTAAAGCAGGATTACCTCAAGAGTCTCTCCATTCGCCTCGACCTAATTCGCGACAATTTGACCACTGGTACGTGACCACACAGGCCCAAAGTAGACAACGTCGAATGCATAGAGACACCGACGACATTGCCGCTTGCTCGCCGCGCGGCCTTTCCGTGGACATCCATCGCCAACCACTCGACTGGCTTTGACGGCCTCCTTCATCTCATCCCCGACGACGATTTGAGCCATGCCTACACGAACGCATGCGAGCTGTTGACAGCTAGCTCAAGGAACGGCATGGCACCGGCGGCGGTGTGGATCGAAGCGGAAGCGGCGTCGGCGGCGCCAGTCGCGACGGAAGCCGACGGCCGCGCTCTGACCCACACCAGCAACGGTCCACCCGTGTCGTTGTTTCTGTGTCTCGCCATCCTCGTCGTCGCCCTCGTCGTCCACATTTTCGACCTCGTGTAGTCGTCGGCAAGCAGGAATGAATCACATAACATTAGGACAATAAATAATAGGGCTAAATAGAATCTAGTACAGTGCGCTAAAGTTCCACTCGACGGCGCGCGCGAGGCGCAGCTTCTCGGTGTAAAACTCGGCGTACGTGTGGCGCATCACAACGTCGTCATCGTCATCGTCATCGTCATCGTCATCGTCATCGTCATCATGGGCTTCGTTCTCGTCAACGTCGGTGGTGTCGAGGGACGCTGGTTGCATAGACACGGGGGTCGACTTGTGCACGGAGAGGGGCTTGGACGCGGCGTCGAACGAGACGCTGCAAGATGGCGCCGCGGTACTCATGACGACCGACGGCTCGTCTTTCAACGCATCCTGCGCGGCGCGGATCGAGTCGCTCACGGCTTGCAAGTAGACCGCGTTGGACTGGCAGTCGAGCGAGCAGTAGCCCGAAACACACGGACTGAGGAACTTGAGGTAGACATGTTTGCAGTTTTTACACTGTTCCCGCTTGCCATCCCATCCGAGCGCGCGTGTGGCGGCCGTGGGCTCGTCCATCGTGTTGGCGCGCGGCCGCTGCTGCGTCGTCGCGTCGTCCAGCGTCATGGATGCCTTTGTGTGTTGGGTAGGGCAAGAATGGAAGAGACCGCTGACCCATGTGTGGAACATGTGAGCCCGACGACGCAATTTATAGAATGGTTTCGTGTTGGTTTATCGCACGAGGAGGAAGAGGCAAAGCAAGCCGTCCCCAGAAAGGTCGCAACTGTCAACAGGCAGCTTATAAATGTACACGGTACAGCTGGCAGTTTCACCTGCGCGGAAACTTCCAATTTTATTGAACTTGGCCTTTCCCCGCGCCCAGATGTTAAAATGGCACCGATGTGCACCTGTGACACAGCCGGGTAACCACGATGTGTGGAAACGTTTCCACCCGAAACGCATGCTACCGAGGGGGCAGCATACGCCACTAGGAATGAAGCGGCGGCATGGGCGTGAAGACAGTGTCTGGCATAGACAACCAACCGAGGGCGAAGAAGGGGTTACCAAGCAGCCGAGGAGGAAAAAAGGAAGATTGAGGCGTCCTTCGTGTATCTATCTGTCGGTTGATCGGGCAATTCATATTGGAAAATCTATTCTTGGGTGTCATGAGAGCCTCAATAACAAACATCCATGGCAACGTTTCAGGGACGATGGAATGCTCGACGCGGATTGGCTACGAAATGTTCAGTGCCAAGTCCACTGTCCCATACAAAAAGTCAGTGTTTCGGAACTTGATACAATTCACTAAGTACGATTGAGGAAATTTCAGCATCTTGATTAATGTATAGGTCGCTTGAAGCGCACTTACGACAAACAACTGATCCGGATCTAGTCACATTTCGCCTTGTTTCACACGGGACAATGAATAACTGTTAAATTGTCCGAGAGGATAAGCCACAAACTATTCCAATTTAATTACCGTACATAAATGTCTATTTGTTTCATGTATACTTTGCGTAGCAGTATATGTATCCATATTGCCATTCTGTATATTAGGAGCGTGATAGATAGATAAGGTGCACTTTTGCCCGTCTCCTGACTCCCGTCCGTCAGCTGCGCTTTTGGGTATCATCGTTGTCTTCGCTGGGACGAAAATGCAACTTCAAGGCCAAGGTACTGCACCGTCAAGGACGGGCTCAAGCTTCGTTGACAAGAATGGCCACCGCTTCAACTGCGGGCAAGAGATGGCATGTTCCATCTTTGAAGACTTTGACAGACGCAAAACCTTGTATTCACCCAAGCCTTCGCTTTTGACAAGTGGTCAATCAGCAGTGGCCGGTTGCTCGGCCGCGAGTTCCATATGGACTAAAGCTTGCACATCATGGCTGCCGCAAGCTGTCCAAATCGACTTGGGCTTTGTATATCCTCGCAGTTTGGATTACCCGCTCCGTCATCTTCCAAGACGGACTGTGGGATGCACCGACCATCTCGATCAGTTCTTGCGAGCCAGGTGATTGGCCAGGTGACGAATTTGCGAGACGACGATCGCAAAGGGTCTTTGATGTAAATGCCCTTGCACAGAGGCCACGATATTTTGAGCTTCTGCAGGTCAGGCAGGCACGGGAATGATTCACTCGCTTGGTCCCCAGAGGACAAGCAGGATGGAAGCGCCGCCGCGTCCACTAATTTCATGTCAACCAAACTCTTCAAATCAGAAAGGCTGTCGAGCCTCGAGAATTCATATGGACACCTGGTAAATCTTGGACTTGGAGAAAGGAGGTTTTGTGCCACGGAACAATCTACTTGAGTTTTGTAATGCATACAAAAAGCCTATGTTTGACGTAGCGCCGAAAAATGTACTGGTAGTCAACCGTGGAGCAAATGGGCAAGCAGAAGCGCATACACAGACAGCGCCCCCAAGGGTGTGGGATGTAGGGCCCTTGTTCCGAGGAGGAGCTGAAGTCAAGAAGCGAAGGGTGAGGGACGTCGTTCCCTTGTGAGGGGGTATGCTAAAGTGCAGCATGAAGAAGGGAAACCCATCGTATCGCCCAAGTCGTCGGCAAGTCAGACGACTTCGATGTTGTTGCGTCCGGTCACTTCAACCCATCAAGCAGATGGAGCAATCGCTTTGACGGACCAATGATCACGCGATGTTCTTGATGGGTTGGATTGACAAATGAGACGCGCCATTTGACATTTCGCCGTCGTCGACCGTTTTCTCAGCTGAGGTGGGGCCAAAACCAAGTCTGCCTGGTAGGTTTGTGCGAGCGACGGCAGCGGCTCGACAACACCACAAGGACAAATTCACTTATGAATTGTCTTTCTTGACAACGTAGCTGCCTTTGGGTGTCGCTCCTGCACTTGGAACATGTCGAGATTGTCAGTCTGGTTCAACGTCACCGGTGTGGCGGTTAACACTTGGCACCCAATATCGTGTCGTGAATGTCAAGTCTCACACGAGCTCACTTGGGTATGTCTTTTCATGCAAGCACTCGGCTGCCTTCGGAGCAGAAATTGCATCGAAGAAATCCGTCGTGGGCAACTTCATGAGTCGGCTGAAAAAAATAATCTCGCCTTTGATCGGAAATATTCTCTACGCGATTAGTTTTGACCAGTTAAAATATTCCAAGCATGAAATCCTCATGCGATTGGTTGAAAACACTTCTACCTCCCTTGAACTCGCATCAAAAACAAGTCACTCACTACTCATTTGTTTGGTGCTTCTCATGCACAACTTACGACCCACTGAAAGGGTTGCGCGATCTTGCCGCATGTCTAGACTGCATTAATTTGAAATTGGTATCTACTCCTAATATTCTCGTGGATGAACGTGAAGCAGTCAAGAGGGCACATTCATGAAGGCGCCGTCGCGCCTGCAGAAACGGCGGGGGGCAGTAAGCGTCAACCGACAGGCGTTTGGCCGCAGGGAAGTCTTAGTTGAACCAGCAGAGATGCTCGACCCGGCCAAAGATGGCGCGGATGCGCCATGAGGGGAACAATCGCACCTTGTATTTTCCATGGCTCTTATGCCTGTGCCTTTTACATCCTTTGAACTCAATTTCTCGATGTCATGCACTTGCTGCATTTTCTGCAATTTTCGACAGTTTGATTGGCCACTTGAAATGTAGCCACGATTTCTGCCAAATTATTGATAAATAATGGAGTACGACGAGTATACAATACCCAAGTTATTTCGGTGAAATAAATTTGTCATCAAATTGAAAACGTTGAGAGATTTCTCTACGATTACGATGGTCTCTACTTTGATGTATTTTGACTATACCTCTCTACGAATTACGATTTATCAATCCCCAAGTGAATGAACAAATCAACGTCATAGCGATATTTCGAGCTTTTCAATGTTTATTTAATTGTGCGAAAAATATTCAAAAGAGATTTCTATAAATTCCTCAGAAAGTCAAGTGAAGTAAGGCAAAGAAATGAAATAATTCAAGTATTGTGTTTTCAGGCCAAATTTGTCATATTCGACAGAAAGCATAAAAATTTCGAACCGGAACAGAGGTCATTAATAGCCAATCAGTGAAGAGTAAATTCCTGCAACATTCTAATGCTCGCTTCTGATTGGTGCCCAACTTGCTGCCAAATCGGGGTCGGAATGACTCCACTTTTACTTTACTGAAATACTGGCCTCTGATTGGGAGTATCCCCTGAAAGACAATGTTGTGGGCATGCCACGCGGTGATTGGCTGAAATTAATTTCGAATGGGGCTTGTTTGAAATTGTTGACGTCAGGAAGGAGCGTGGATTGGAAATTGTTTTGCAGCTTGAGTCGATGCTGTTGTCGGCAAAGACATCAAACTTCGAAGCCAGGATCAAACTCTATATTTACTCGCCATACAATTGCATATCACGCGGAAGTCTTCAACAGCCCAGCGTCGCGCAACAAGTCCACGACAGTTGCGACTGCCAATTGGTTCATCCGTGGGCGATGCAGCTTGGTGAGGACGCCAGATGCGGTGGGGAAGGCACCAACAACTTCTTCCTCGCTCGCTCCTTTTCGAATGCGCAACTTGCCACAAGTTTCAAGATGATCCTGCAGTGTGCACACTATATTTTTGTATGCATAATAGGTATTGCGCTTCGGTCCCTTGGCAAAATCGTACGAATCACAATAACACAATGGATACTCCTTCGTGGCACGATTGCCGCACCACCAAAGACGCCACGCGGCCCCAACGGAAAGCCGACGAAAGGTGTAATCCTCAGGAAGTCGATGCAGGTCCCCATTACTCCACTCGTGCTGTACAAAGTCTTGATCCACAGCAATAGACGTTTTCACAGCGGTGATCGTTTCCACAACCTGTTCGGCCACAGAATCGACTGGTTCGGAGCACATCATTTCTGCACAAGGCTTGACCAAAGTTGGACAACCACATTGCACCAGCGGGGGCAGAACTTGGCCTTTCACTGTTGTTGAGAGTGCATTCAAGTTGACGCTGCATGACTGTGTTTCTCGGCCAAGGTCGGCCCCGTCTGTTCGCTCCATTAATAGTTTCAATATAAATGTGTTTTGAGCAAGAAGTGTATCGATGGCATTGCTTTGGTTCATTAATTGAGTCTGCACACTCTCCAATTGCGCATGGAGAGCATCATTTTGTGTCTTCAATTTTTCCATTTCTTTGAACATCGTTGTCATGGGAGGGATTCCAGTGGTCATCATTTGGTCGGACTCATATCCCAAAACAACAATGGATTTCAAGTACGATGCCAACTTGGGGTTGCAAAACAATGGCGTGAGTAGGAGAGGGTGGCGAGGAGGGAGCACATTCTTGAGTGCGTCCATGTGGTGCACAAGCGACGCAAGCACCAAGTGAAGCAAATCTTTCAATGAATAGTATTCATCCAGGGTCGGAAACATCAGCGCCGTGGCAGCGCAAACTTGGGCGTCGACTTCTCTCGACGGCAAGGTCCGAAAATGGGGGGGCAACACACCAAAATGGCTTGAGTGAATAGGGAGTCCAGCCACAACTCGGCCTACGTATTGGTCTCCAGCAGGATCGTGCTGAAAGTACCGACTAAGAACACTGTCAATTTTCCAACCTCCGCGCAACAACACGCTCGCAAGTGGTGGTCCAACTGTGGATCCTGCGGTCAGAGCCGTCGCTGCCCCTTTTCGAATAGAATGGGTTCCGTGATCGTGCACTTCCTTTTCAATTGACGTTTTCTTGGTTGACTTTTTCTGTTTTCTTGGCTTCGGCTTGCCACCACGTTGTATTTCATCCAAGATTCCTGTGAGGCAGGTGCCAAAACGGATTTGTTGGGAGTCTCCAGGAAACAATTTGTCCGCTGTGAGTGCATTGCAAGCAAGGTAAATTCCAAGCGCTGTGAAAAGGCAAGTCGTGGGTCTAAACGGGTTGGCAAAACAATGAGACACCCGCACAGGCTTTTGTCCTAGGCATGGAATCAATGACAACATACTGGCAATGCTAATTTACCCTCTTGGTTTCCTTTGTCTTTATAGAACGACACAGTAATAGCGTCGGAAGAAACCGCTAAGTGACTCAAACGAATGGAATCCGTCGAAACCCCGCGAGTCAACAAATTCCACGACAAGACAGTAAAAAGGTACGAAAAACCAAAATCCGATTTTACCAATGCAGCCGCGCAAATCGCTTCGTAGTCACCCCACGGCAATGCCTTCTTTCCCAAATCCCGAAGAGTTCCATCTTGGACGTCCGATGCTGCAATCTTTCTGAAACCTGAAACCCAATGAGCAAATCCATAAAATGCACAACTTTCATCTTACCAGTAAATACTTTGGCCGCGTCCCTTTCATAATCGAAGGGGAGTTCATGAGGTGGTTGGTCGGTTTGATTTCTATAGTACCATTTCACCGTGCCGCAATACTTGCTGAGTGTTGGAACACGCAAAAACGTTTCGTTCTCCCTGCACCAATCAATGAACTCCATGAAATGCTCATACTTGAACGTGTCAAGGTTGATGGCAGGTGGCACGGTGGGCAAGATGAGGTTTTCGTTTGGCTTTGTCAACTAGGACGTAGTGAACAGGTAGAGATGCCTAACTATGGTGCACGTACTCGGATCCAAGTCACAATTTTGTTGAGGTTTGACCGATGGTCCTTTTTCGAATGCGCACCAATCGAAGCATCTCTCCCTGCTGCAACGGAATATCGCGAGGGAGTGGTTGCCATCGCTGAAAGCACGGACAAACTGCAGTTGATTTTCGATGCTGGGAGTCGTGTTTAAACTTATCCGACGAATTTATAGCCAATCAGAGATTCATTTCCAAGCAAAGCTCCCAGCTTTGGGTTTTATGTGGCAGTTGGGGCGACATACAAATGCCAAGATTAAACGTAACGACGTCAGCCAAAAAACGCAATGTCGAGTGCATAGTATCGTACTTTCTGTGTACAATACTACCCCCCCTACGCCCTTTTAAGTTCGAACGACAAAGCTGCCAACATTGTCTTTTTTACCTGATTG